>JAHPZR010050391.1:12500-21347 GCA_019787425.1 Platygyra sinensis | reverse complement strand
AGGCTTTCAAGAGTTAGACTAAGTGCTTAAAAGTGAGCATCCTATAAATTCATCAACATCTTAAGCAATTGCTTAGTATGTACATGTAACTTTCCCATAATCATTTCGGGATACACTGCACTTAGAAAAGCCTACAATTCTGCCCTTTTCATCTACATGTACCATTAACTTAAGACTGTAGATCTGCCCTCCAAAATCAGCTAAATATATTCTATTATAATGTTCACACAGAGAATTGAGAACTCAAGTTAACCATCACTTGGTATAGCCTAGTATATGACCGTTTACTACCACAAGCTCATGCGATCAGCAGGTTCTTCCAGTCAGCAGCCAATCTCATGAGTGCCTCCTCACATGGAGTGACTTGCAACTACACATATGTAATGACTGGATCTTTGAGTTCTAGTCATTTCTGAGACAACATGTACTGTTTGTCAGTAGTCCTGAGAGGTTTTATAGCAGTTGTTTTCAAGTGTTCCCCTACCCCACCTTCCTTAGATCTTATCAGTGATGATGGTGGTCTGGTAATGGGGCTCATGATTGGGTTGCAGGAATTTACCAACCACAGGGGACAGTATTTTATCTGGGGGCTGACTGGACACAGTGGAAGTCCCTGGATAACCCAGGCAGCTGGTTACATATACAGTCATGTAGTTTGTACAGGTCCTTCCATCATGTAGCTCAAGTCTAGGTCATGTAAGTGTAGAAACAAGTGAATCTCAGTAACTCCACAAAAATTTAATGTCATCTGCACTTGAGTTGCTGTGGTGGAGATCCATATTTGATTCATTTTGCACCTACCTTCCACTGTTGCCTGGCCCAGGAGGCTCACACAGTTTTTTAATCCACAGTGCAACTCTTTGCCTCTCTGTTACAAACAATAACAAAACATTTTCTTTCACAAATTGTTTGCAGTTCTAGTTTTAAATTGGAGAAAGGAAGATATATAGAGGATAAATTACATGCCCGTGCATGGATAATAAGAATTTTATCTTTGAGTGTTCAACTTGGTATCTCATGAGTGAGTGCAGCAAACCTTAAATCATGAGCCCCATATAAACTGTTTAAACCATTAGCCAGAACTTGTGTCAGTAAGCTTGCACTTGTTTTTTGTTCTTGTCTATGACTGACACTTTCCCTTATGCTTCACACTTTGTGTGAGAACCAACAATAATCTTCCAGGGGCAGGAAGTAAAAGATAATAAGGTTTAATATTTAATCAATTTCTCACTTATGAACATTCACAAATATACGAGCCACCCTGGGGCCCGTTTCTTGAAAGACCCAGTAACTTAAAGGGGCTCAGTCACGTTTGAAAAGCTTAGCACAACTTTTCAAACTCGTTGTTTGCATTCCGCGTCAATCTTCTCCATCCTTAACCATCCTTGTTCCTTTATGGTTTATTATCGTCTCTTTGATGTTTTTCTATTTTTACAAAGTGTTATTTTTAGGTTTCCTTCAATTTAACGGTTATTTTTTTTCGATGTTCAAAATAACTCAAGATGCCGTGACTGAGCCCCTTTAATACTTTGAAATCAAAGTTTCTAGAAACGTAGGATGTGTTCTGACCTCTAATGAAGTCTAATGAAGTTTAGCTTATAACTTTACAGAACAATTTTCAAACCTTTTGAAAGTCCCATCCTTAATGAAAAACAAAACAGCTTAAGGTGGCTGAACACAGTTTTGGCGCGCGCTCTTGCTAACGCGATTCAGCGCGCACGCAAGTATTGCATAAAAACAAACATGGCATAAATAGAGCGATCATTTTATTTGCTCAATGTCTGCGCTATCTACTATTTTTTTCTTCACAAATGAACACAATGTATTGAATTGATTGTTTAACTCTTTTATTAGAAAGGTATGTTAGAAAGGTAACGATGCAAAGAACTCGGCTCTGCTATTTCTTTGTTGCTAAATTAAAAGAACCCAGTTAAATGCAGCGCATGCGTAGTAAGTCGAAAAAAGTGCGACTGAGTGAAAAATTGACTTCTCGGAGGCGCTTATTTCTCGAGAACCACTCATTAGAATTTCACGAAATTTGGCACGAAAATACTTTTAATTAGGAAATAAGTAACTGGAGGATTGAAAAAAAATTGAACTTTAACAAAGGAAATTCAAGATATGCCAGTGAACCTTCAAAGAGGGATAATTAAAGATCTGTTTGTTAAATTATTATTAAAATAGCGCTAACTTGCGAGTATCGTTACAAGCTTGTTGCATGCAAATTATAAAGAAAATCTAATGACTAGATTTTCTGCAAATAAACAAAACCGATTTTAAACACCTGTTTATATTTGATCATGTTGCCATGGCAACGGTACATACGTCAGCTTAATTATCAAAAAGTTGAAGTTTGTGTTGTTAACTTGCTTGCTGCCATTTTTGGTGACCAAAGGATCAAGGGTTTTAGAGAAAAATGTAAATGAAACAGAGGTATCAAAAACTGTGTTCAGCCACCTTAAATATGGGCACGGTAATTACCAGGAGCTTTGAGAAATGGGTCCCTGGATTTTTTTTGAAAGCTAAGTAGTCATAATTATGGCAAATTTATGAAATTATTAGGTGTACTATGTACATTTTCAGCAAGAATTTAGGCAACTGGATTTTACAGGCCCAATTAAGTAAAACTATTTGAACAGAGTATCTTTGAGGGGTATCGAATGGTCCTTGCAAGCATGCGAGCAGTGCGTTTATTTTTGCGAGCACGCACAATTGTCAATTTTCTCATGCGAACAGCGAGCACTTTAGAAATTACAAAAGGCGACCAGCGAGCACTTCGTCAATTTTGCGCCAGCTGGAATCTCTCTTTATTCAAACGCTTTGCGCCAAGTTATCTGGCTGACGCTTTCAAAACAGGAAAACAGACGCAAAGCTACATGTAGGCAACATGATAAAGCCTTGTCACGGTTCAACCATTCCCAGTAGCTTACAGCCAATTATAGCTGTATGCCTTGTTTAAGTAATATGCAGGTTGCTTCAAAATTACTTCATTTAGCGGGATCTGAAGCTTTCCAAGGCCCTGTTTGCAAGCAAGTACTGTAGGTTCCCTCTCAAGAGGGATAAAGATAGCCCGTATTTAAAAGCAAAATGTTTCAGGTAGGGTTACCCTGCTACCTAGGATTGAACTCAGGTTGGTCAGTTTCAACAAAGGACAAGAAAACGAGGAAGCATTTTTCCAGAAACGTTCAAGGTGCGTGCATGTTTCCCCAATGTTTCCAAGTTTCCCATAAGGGAAACATTGTTTCCTGTGTCAGTTTTTGCTTCCAAGATGCAAATTATGCTTACACTACACGGCAGGGAATTTTACATGTAACAAAAATCCGAGCATGCGAGCGCTTACAAAAATTTTGCGAGTATGAGCAAGCAAGCACTCATCTCATTTTTACGAGCAATTTGAGCAAAGGCCACATTTTCTGAGCACTTTCAAATTGGATGGGACCATTCGATAGTACCCCTTCTTTGTAAGAAAAACTTTCCTCTAAAATTAATATTCAAACCAGGGAGCCAAACTCATCCTCAAAGCCGGTCAATTTTACCAATTACCATTCCTTGTTAGAAAACAGCCCTAAGAAAATATGTGCACTGATTGGTTAAAAATCATGTTTCTATAACTTGATCTGCAGACACAGAACTAGTACAAGCTGTTGACGTAATGATGGCATGAGCATTTCTCTTTCTCCCAAACTTCCACCCATGATTCTACTAAACAATTAGATTATGAGCTCGAGATTTCTATCGCGTGATAGTTGACGAGGGCGCAGCCCTGGTCAACTGTCATGCATAGAAATCGAGAGCGAATAATCTAATTGTTTTAGTATAAATCTGCTAGTTGTTCAAAATTTTATCTAAATCCTCCTCAAAAAATTGTCAAAGTTAAAGTGACACACAGTTAGGAGGGTCCACAATAGGGTTCTCAGATTCCGCTTTCCCACTCTTTTTTTTTTTAAAAATCCTACCATCCTGCCTTTTTTTGGCCTGAAAATCTGATCCTGCCCACTTTTCAAAGATGTTTCTGCATTAATTTTTAACCCTTTCAAGCCCAATAGCGACTTAAAAGATTTTACTCTGTCTAACACCAGACGATTTTACTCGTCAAAGGGAGACCCCTTGGGAGTGAAAGGGTTAAAAAACTATCTCCCTTAAACCTTTCAAGCCCAAGAGTGACTTAATAGATTTTACTGTCTAATGCCAGACGATTTTATTCGCCAAAGGGAGATCTCTTCGGAGTGAAAGGGTTCATTTGTTAAATTAATGATTTAGTATTAAACAGAATTTTGTTTAATTTTAAATAGATATCACATTAACCATCACAAAAGGATTCAATGGGAAGCAGATAAGTAAGCTCAAATGATTGTAACCTTTTCTGTCTGTAGACAGGTAATTTTCTGTTTTCCTTTCTTTTGTCCACTTATCAGTGAAAGAAAAAAGATTGTTCATTCCTGTATTCAAGAGATGGCCCATAAATACACCTGACAGTTTCTTTTAAAGCTTTCAGCTCAGAACTTTTTTTCCTGAAAGAAGGCATTCCTGCTCACTCATCCTTTTCGTAATATATGGTGACAAAATTTATAAACAAGCCATTGAAGCACTTTGGAAAGGCTGAAAGATTAGAAAAACTAGAAAGGATTGGGGTGTCAAGCTTACAGACGCAAGCTTTGAAATTGTCAGAAATAGAATTGAGGTCATTGATGTCAGAGGCCAACACAACTGATTGCAATAGGACTTGCAGACCTTATACAGTCTCATGATACTACTGTAACTAGTCAAGTGATAAGGGATACACTGCACATTCCACAGGGACTGACAGGGTACATAGCCATTGCTATTCATTACTTGAAACCTGATACAGCTTTTCGCACAATACTGTAGGTTTGTTTCTAGCCTGCAATTTTTGCACTGGTCAGTGAATTTATGAGGTCAGGTAAGAATATGTTGAAATCCCGCATCTCACTACATGTATGTTCCTCTTGGAAATCCCTCATCCCAACCAAAAAAACTTGAAATCTCCCTCCCACTCATAATTATAATTCCCACTTCCAAACCCTGTTTTCAGCCCAAATTCCTAATATCACAGCAAAAAATGCAAAATCCCACATCCTGCTTTTATCGGGGACACTCAGTGGTTGTTAGTTTGAAGTTAAGCCTTATGTTAATATTCTAAATCCTGTGGTGATTATTACTGCGATCTTTGGTTGTGTTTTATGTTTTCCTTTATAAAATTATAAATAACAAAAATACACAACAAAAATTAACACAACAACGTCAGCTGGCACAATCAAGAGTTACCAGAGACAGAAATTCAGTAACATCCGAGCTAAGGTTAAGCTTATACTATACCTGATTTCTGAGGCAGACGAAGTACGTAAGGCTTCATCTCTTCCAAGTAGCGATCAAACATCGAGTCTTGTCGCTCACTTAGTGACCCTGAATTATGTCCACTGAGCTCCCCGTAACGGTGAGAAGACATTGTCCCGGTTGACTTTTCAAATGGCTGTAATGAAAGTCACTTTGCAATTAATCCAAAGGGATTTCCGCGAGCTTCGTCGCTTTCAATTCAGAGCAATTCCTTCCTATGTTCTCAATGTATCGACAGGTCGCGTCTTTTTTCACACTTAGAGACTAATTTCCACTTCTGGCTTGTATCCTATTTTCCTGCCAGCAGCAAAAATCACCCAAATAATGGTTCAGTTAAGAATAACATCTGTCTTTCCCGTAATAAATAATAAATGAAGTTTGTAAAAAGCGCCAACGGTTGAAGAAAACAGAAGCTGCAAGTGTGACCGCGCTAATGAAAAGAGACTGGGAATGAGTTTTGAAAAGTGGCGTTTTGTTTTGTTTATCTCCTTTTCTGTCGTTTGTTTGAAATATTCATGTTCGGCAATATTTAACCATTGATTTTTTTGAGTAAGAAGCTGAAAAACATGTTCTTTTGATAGTGATTTTTTTAAATCCTCTGAAGCGGCATTCTGTGTTTGTTGTGTTCAGTGGCTTTCCTCTAAGGTGCCCATGCGCTGAAAACCAAAATGGCGGCAAAACTTTACAACTTCAAGTAAAAGAATCCAGGGTAGGATATCACACATCATGGCGCAAATTCGAGATACCATTGAAGCACTTTGCTCTATTTTAAATAGCAACTGTCGTACCAAAGTCTCCGCGGAGTGTTTACGTTTGGCAAAGTTCAACAAAGAGGAAGCAACTGAGTCGTTGTGGTCGACTCTGTTCACAGTTCTTTACACAGGAAATTTGACAAAACACATAGATAAAAGCAACCAAAGTATAGTGGCATTCTGTAAGCATAAAATGTTTCACAAGGGATATCAATTAAACGAGTTCTTTCGGCTTCCAGATGACATGTCTCGTGGCAGCAGAGAATTGATGTTGGCTCTTGGCTGGTTGATTGCTAGAGAAGATGTTGTGTCCTCGTTCATTAACAAACTTGAACCTTTGGTTTTTGAAGATCCACCCATGGACTTGTCGTTGTATGATGAAATTCCTCTACCTCCTGCACTTGATGTCTTCAGGGGACAAACAAACAAAGAAAATGGTGACAAAATAATTGATCTTGCTGAATGTTTAATACTACAATACAATAAATTAAACTCTTCCTTGAAGAATCTTTTCGGTTCAATGAACGAATACTCAAAGATTATGAGCAAATTGCATTCAGTCCCAAAAACTTCCAAATCTCAAACATCAAGTCATTTGTCATCTCAAGATGTTTACTTTTTGTGTTATCCTCACGAACTAACGAAATACCAAGAGAAGCTAGAGTGGTTTTGTAGCTATGCTAAAGATCTTGTTTGCTGGTCTTCGAATGAGCTTACATTTTGGAAGTGGATGGAAAGTGTATTGGATGGAAAATTTTCAGACAACGCCGAAAAAGAGACTGCACAGTGTGATGGTCACAAGCACGCTCCACAGTTTAAGCCAAACAATGATTTGCTAACTGCTAAAGAACATCAGGTTAGACTTTCTCAAATGTTGAATGCTCAAGAATCAACATACAGACAAGTTTCTAAAACATGGAAGAAGATTAAAGCAAGTCTGCAGTCTTGTGAAGAGGGACGGGCTAATCTGGCAGATGCATTATCTTTACTTGACAGCAAGCTTTTGTCTGAAATAAAAGAACTTCAGAAAGATTTATCAAACTGTAGAGAAAAGTGCAGGGATTTGAGACCAAAACGAGTTTCTGTCTGCATTAAGAAATTGACTGACAGGGATGCTTGTAAAGCTGGAAGGACATCAAGGGAGCCAGTTAGTAAGTCTATGGCTTCAGAGCAAATTATGAAGTTAAGGCAAGTGAGAGATACACTTGAAATCAAACTCAGAAGCTTAGAAGAAACACACAATGAGAAACTGTTGCAGCTTTCCCAGGCTCGTGAAGACCTTGTTTGTATTTCACCAGGTATGAGAGGCAATGTAATATAAACTTGATAGATTCACTAGTAGTAAGGAAGGGGTGGATTGGCATTGAGTATAAGCACTCAGAAGGTGGTCATGACCTACTGAATTATGTTATGCAAGTGCCAGTCAACCTTGAGGTACCATTTTTACTTTTTAAATGTAATACTGTCACAATATAATCATAATTTACAGTCAGACCTCTCCACACAGCCACCTTGGGGAAAGAGGAAAGAGGCTTTTGTACAGAGGTGGCCCTTATGGGGAGGTAGCACTGTAATATGTCTCTTTTTTTGGGGGGAGGGGTGCAATATTTGTATCCATAAAAAATGCTTACTGTAGCATGAATCAATAGATATCGATAACACAGAAACCAAACTGAAACAGAGACCAATGGTGCACAATATGGATCAATAACCTTTTACAATAAAACTAGTGTTTTGCATGCACTGTCCTTCAGTGGTTATTTTGGTAGTTGGGACACTGTTTTAGTGGCTGTAGTGTTGCTGTTATGGAGAGGTGGCCACTGTAGAGAGGTAAGAATAAAAGTGAATGCCTGGACAGTCCACATGGACAAAATAAGTGGCCATGCACTGGGCTGTCGCCAAGTTTTGTCATACCTGTCGCCTTGATCTTCACACTGCTAACAAACTTGTTACTAAATGGGTGAATTGTATCAACTACAGGCAAGTTCACTTGTAATGTCAAGGGTCCATCAAACATATGTTTTCCTGAGGGTGACAGTTCCCGTCAACTTGCTTGACTACAATATTTGTTGTTATGGGTTACAGCCCTTATTAAAAGCACTGGCTGTAGAGAGGTGTCCATTAATAGAGGTTCAACTTTTCTTTATTTATAAAGCACCATTTCCATCATTACCCAATAGTGCTAAACAGTGAACAAATTTCTAGTACCTGATTTTCAATGCTGCCCAATGGAGAAATTTCAGAACTATTGACCTGTAAATTTATATACCAATTACTAGCAGATTATAAACAATTATTGGATGAGGTTTTTGTCTGAAATAAAAGCCAAACAGCTTCAGCTGATAACCCTTACCGAGACCTTGATTATTCTGGATATGCCAATACCGAATCTAATAATTGTTTTATTATACATTGAACTCAAAAACTTGGAAGTCATGTTTCTGCTTCTTCACTGATGGCAGGCAACACGGGTCGCACGAAGTTGACATGATTACCTGGAAATCATGCAATGCGGTCATACATGACATGGGGTGTTTTCCATTTACCAAAAGATTCCGGAAAATTTCGGAAACTTCAATGGGAAATGTTTATCGGTGAAGAACGTGTTCCATTTGACACACTCGTCCCATTCATTCCCAGGCTCCCTTCACCGTCCGACCAAACGACCTGAAATCTTCCTAAATTGTTCCGCTATCTTATCAAACACCTCTTTCTTTGTAGCCTTGCTTCCAAACATGTG
>JAHPZR010050391.1:0-7500 GCA_019787425.1 Platygyra sinensis | reverse complement strand
GCGATCCAGCGCTTCGCCCGCTCGTCTTTCCCCTTTTCCTTCCTCTTCGGACGCCCGCCACGCAGGCTGTCACTAACTGATTAACAAATGCACACGCAATATGTGTTGGTACACGGGACAACTGACCTTGGAGGATTAAGATCTTTACAGGAAACTCACCCAAACACTTCATGCGACTCCCGCGAATGAATAGGAAACCACTCGATATAACGCGTAGAACACTAAGCCTTCAAGAACTTACGCGAAAACAGGAACTTCAGTGGAAGGCCCAAACAAAGTCTGTGGGCAAATCCCAAACATGACCACCGATGGAGGCCATTGCTAAAAACTAAACCTCCTACACAAAGATAACCTTAATTACTGCACACCCAGTGATGACATCGAGACTGACACAAGACAAACTAACATTAAAAGCAAAGTAGTGAACAAATTTAAGCTTCTACATCAGACAAGCGAAACATCTTGCGATTTTGGTGAAAACGATCCGTTGTTCTATGAAAAAAAGAAACACACACAAAGTTTATAGGAAGGACAGTCTTTTGTTCCATCGTGTGGGGCAATCTCTCGACAATCGCGATCCCAGAGAGCCTCGGACACCGGACACCACGGACTGAAAACGCGCGGGATTGCGGGATTGTCGTGTCTGCCCAGAGTTTTCACGCGTTTCATTTCTTCTCGGAAAAGAAACTTGTTCTGACTTTTCCCAAAAACTCATAGAATCAAGCTTCACGGCATTGAACTGTGTCATTGGATCGGACATCATTCTTTTGGACCATACACGTGTAAAATAGGAGTGGACAGCCCTACACGTTCTAGATTTTCGGTCTCTCGACCTTTGTTTGCTTTACGCTTTTTTTTCTGTAGGGTACTATATGCGGTGTTGTTAGGAGGAATTTTGATCCCAATTTCTTTCATATCGGGGCGTGGAGTATACTATGCTAGCCTGGCAATCAAGAACGTTGCACAACGATGCACCATACCAGAAACTCGTCAGTCCTGTTTTCGTCTTGCTGAACTGAAACAGAAGAAATCACCTCAAAACTGTCCAGACAAACTCAACCTATTTTGTAAGCCCCGGAGCGGAGAACCCTAAAGGGATCAATTGCTCTTTTCCCAGACTTTCTTGGAATATGAAAACAAAATTGTTGTCGTTAAAGGATAAAGAGATTCTCGAGTTCGCTCAGTAGCATTACTCTAACCTTGAAAAACAGCAATTGGCTTTGATTATGAGGAGAGAAACGTGAATGAAACAGGCGTTTATTTACACCCAGTTCATCAAGTGTTTGGAAGGCTTGGTTCAACAAGATCGTCTAGAAAATAACTTTCGTTTCATCGGCTCTAAAAGTATAAACTATTTGTTTAGTCGTACTATAACTACCAATGCAGTAGAATTTTCAGTTCCGGCCCGGTAAATTTACGATTTCTTTGTAGCAAGCCAGGCGTGTTTATTTCAATCAATGCCTTTCTTAAGAGTTCACAGGGAGTTCATTTGCTCAACGTCGCACGCCTTGTGACTATTCTCAGAGCGCAAAAACGCAATATCACTCAGACATATTTCCAGACTGCGTGATCAGTTTTCGAAATCCAATTTGTTTGTGTACCTACTTGTCCGTGAAATTTGGAGTTTTTTTCACTTGTTTATGAAGTCCGAGAGCTCTATAAGTCCTTGCACTGAGGGAACTGTGGAGGCCGTGTTCTCTACTACACTGTGACAGTTTACAGTTTTGTGTATTGCCATTACAAATAAAAACTAGACAAAATAAAAAGTTACTAGTGAAGAAAACCAATATCTATTCCTTTTTTAGACGTTCCTCCAAAAAGCACTGAGGCCCTATTTGTATAGTCTCGGTATCCGAGACATCCATCCCTCCGAGTTATCCTGGCCGAGGTAAGTTTTAGCTTATTTCTTTGCAAAATTGAACCAACCGTTTACATTAGCATCGCGAACCCTTCTCGGGGGGCCAAGACAACTCAGGTGGGCGAGTTGTCTCGCCTCGGCATTTGGGGTAATCCTGGCAAGCGGGACAATTTTTCTTCGTATAAACGCTTTGGCTCGCTTTGGCCTAACCGGGACAACTCTCGGCGTAGCGAGTGAGACGTAATGCCTAGATTATTAGAATTTACATGTAAGAAGAAATCTGTATCAAAAAAGTGAAAATTAACTCGGCAAAATGCACTGTGATCGAATGAATAATCATGCAGGGTCAACTTTGCCTGTGGAACTACTTTTTCACACATAGACGCTTGATTAAGTTGCCTCTTGGGGAGGGTTGTCTCGTGTACCCGAGACCATATAACTGGGGCTTGAGACTTACGTAACTTCTTTTAGAGTCTTGCAGCATACGCACAATAAAAAACAAGTCAAATATATATGTTTCTCGCAGTAACAATAAAACGTAAAACGACCTCCGTAACTGAATTTGTATCAGATGGCAGTTCCTCCTGGTTTGACGGAACACTGGACGAGAGAGCTGGTTTCATCTCACTTTCTGATTAGCGGATAATTCTTCGATTAAAATGAATTCAATATCCTGGCCGGCTGTAAAAGCTCGCTAAAAATGGTTATTTAACATAGATACATGAAGAGGATGTTGTTTTGCCCTCAGAATGCGCCAATGTGATTTACCATGTCTGCACAAAGCAAGCCCTTGCGATAAGCCTATATGATATATAACAGTCTGGTTTACCGAAATTGGTTAGCCTACAAGTTAGCTAAGATGGTTTGATGCCTTTTCCTAGACACAGTAAGGATTTCTGGTTGGCAGGGCTCACTTGGTAGCTAGCCTATTGCACACCGGTCAGCCTAAACATTACTTCAGCAAGTCTGCTGAGATAGCACTCGCAAACTTTGCACACTTATGTTCGATGTACACACTGTGGTTTGCACGTGTTTGCCCAAGGTTCTTGCATGGGTCTTGCACGGTATGCTACACTGATTTGTAGAGCAGAGTAAAGCTGATTAGTCACTGTAAACTGAAAGGACAACCTCTAACCCTCCCCTCCCCTCAACTATTCTAAGGAGAACATCACAAAAGAAATTATGCTCAAGTTTCGCAACTGGAAAAGTTCCTGGTAAAAATAACTTAGTTAGGTGGTAGTTTGAGAATGAAGGATGACGGCAAGGAATATTAAAAAGCATTTCTTTTTTAACCTGCTCAGGAGCCCATCAGTGATCTGAGAAAATCGTTGATGGATCAATCGAAATGTTCTGGGTACAGAACTGCATATTAAAGGACGAAGACCCCGGGCAAAGACCACAGTTGTGTAGATACCCTGTAGATATACTTGCAAATCGTGGACAGCTGTGTAAAGCGCCATCTTGAACGTCCACGACGTAAGGTATCTTATTCCATTTCTACCGACATAAGATGAAGGTTTGTAGACGGAATGCAGAGGACCTCATAAAAATACTGCATTGCACATCCACCTCCAAAAAAATGCAATTGTTTTCATTACTTGAATCCGAGATCAACCCTATCAGGCAACTTAGATATTTTTTTTAAAAAATTCTGATAACACGAGGCTTAAAGAAGAAATAGAATTGGTGGATCATACCGTAGACAACAATTACTCCATGTGATCAGGAAAACCAGTCCAGTGCAGTTGCACGTGTTTGAAATATAACGAAGCATTTTGATTGGTCCCGGTTGATGGTGTGTCGGGGGTGTGTCAACCGGTGGTAAACTGATGGTCTGGCATGACGACAAATCGCTACCATATAAAAAGCTGAATATTTGGCGTGTTGTCAGACTTTTTACATCGCCCACTAAAGGCTGCTGCTAGTCTATAAAAGCTGAGCATTCATCCAGATTTTCCCGATCAACAAGGAGTTGTATTTCGTAGCCTGTGTACAGCCGCTAGTCGATTGATTATTTTACTACACCAGCGAGGTGAGTGTGTTTTTGTGTTTTTGAAGAAGGGATGCTTCTTTTCTCTTCCGTGTGCGTGTCGCTGTGGTAGTTTATTTTAATTTCGATGAAGAAGAGATGCCATAAGTCTCCTTACAGATCTTTCTGCACACCAGGAGCCATAAAGGTTAACAAATACACTTTTCTAAGAATTGTACAAAAATTATGAAGGAGCCATGTCGAGCCCGCAGTGAGTTAATCAGTGTCGACTCTGACAATAGTCTGAGAAAATGAATGAATGAAGAGTTACGTTTTCCGTTTGTTACATAATTCGATGTTCAACCATAGTTGATTTTAAAAACATTTCAAATCTTTAGCTCGAAGTTTTCTTTACAAAATCAAAATGCAACCTTCACTTTGATTCTAGTCACACAAAATATGAATATTTAATATCAAGCGTACACGGGCGTTTTAAGTTGACAAGAATTTCCTACTTAATTATACTTTTGTAGAAAATTATTTTTTTCTTCATAGCTTCGTGATTAGTTTTAAAATCTGTGATGTGTGTTATTCATTCTGAAATAGTCACTCCGTCAAGAATCGAAGTGAATCAATTATTTGCTTCGTTTAGTGGGCAAATTTAGGGCGATTTTTCATCGATAATTTCCCTACCTAACCTTTCCTGCCTTTAGATAATACAAACAGTTTTTAGCGCTCTTTTTAAACAAATATTCCAAGACTTATAAATGCGCAATGCAAAAACAACTTTGTCGGTATCATATAACGCAATGGTTTAAGAGCTTTGTCACGCTGTCACGCTGTGTTATACCGTATACCTCGCACAGGTTTGAGGTATGGATATAACTCGATCTTTAAGTCTAGATTCGAAGTGATTATGTAACATGTAAAGCCTTGTAAAGGGATGAAAAAAAACTTGACATCGTTCTCAAGTTTTTAACTTGCCTGACGGGAGAAAAATAATCTATCACGGGACTAAAAAAATGTGTTAAATCATAATAGTGAGCACGAGCCGGATTCACGTGAACGGATGCACGTGAACGACACATGAGGTGCTTAAAATACCCCATCTTGACATTTTCGTGATGTCCTTTTGTATTTTAATTTTCTGATCGCTCAAGTGCTCAGCTAGCACAACATTTTACTGTCAGGAAAGAAGGTGTCGATTGATATTGACTATTTAATACTGCATACAAGCCAGGGCATTGATCTTGCGGTCCCCGTATTGACGTCATTAGTGAAATTCTACACTACTGTGATACTGCAATTCTTGTACAAGTATGTGCAGGTAACAGATAACAACACAGCTACGACCTCGGAACGTCAACATTTGCATCTTTGTCCGAGGTTGCTTGTGCACTTGGCAGTAGCATTTCAGCTACAGTGTTTACCTTCAAGTTTGCGATTTTGCAAGTCAGCTACAGTTGTACAGAATGAAAGGACGTAGGCCCAGTACCCGCAGCACATCAAGTCGCAGTGGTCTTGTTGATTCGCCAGGAAGAAAGATGCTTTCAGAGGTTCTTCTCGTTTGCGAGCTGTTGTTGTTTATTACGCTCGCGGCTCTAACGGGTGGCAAGCCGATTTCAACATCGACAAATGGTCAGAAAAAACGGCCTCAAGTACGTAAACCAGCAAAATTATGAATTTTATATTTCTTGCGTAAGTCGCTTCTGCAATGTTTCAGAACATTTGGAAATTTTAGGATTCGAAGGTTGTGTCGTAACTTAATTGCGTTGAAGTTTACTCTTTATTATTTGATTTGCTTCGTTCATTAATGAACTATTAAAGCTTCATTGGCCTAATTGCTTTGTTCTTATAATGCAGCGAATAGAGAAGTCTTTAGTATTGTGGCGTTAAATAAACAATTCGAGGACCGAACGAAATTAAATCCGAAACAGATCACTACCTCACGATGTTTCACACAAATTATCACAACAGATGAATTCCTTTCATAGTTTATGAATTGTTTTGAACTAACACCTTGGTGAACATGTTCTAAATTAACATAAGGTATAGCAGTTTTATGCAAATCGTCGATGAGATATTTCACTCTTCTAACAAAGCTAGATTAACACTTTCTATGTAACACTTCTGGGAATTTCGCAATATTGTCAGATCGCATGAAAGCTGGCTCAGGTTTATTTATAGGATGTTATATTGGAAACCATCAAAGAAAACAAAACAGCATTACTTCAAAGATTTGTATGTTTTGTTATTTTTTATTTTCGCACTTAATAAACAAGATTACAATATATTTAACGAAAATAGATTCAGTGAAAAAGAAGTGGAAAGGGCAAATTATAGCAAACTAATTAATTAAGTACATTTATTTTAGCATAAAAAGAAAACTGGTATAAAAGAGGAAAGAGTAAACATATAGTAAATGAATATATAATCTCATCAGGCACGGATCAAGGAAAAATGTGGACCGATTTACTGCAAAATGAGCCAAAGGCACAAGCTCCTAGGGGAGTCCTGGGGTATGCTCCCATGGGACATTTTTTCAGTTTTAACTACATGTGCCTAAAGTGCCCTTTCCTGGCTTTTTGAGTCAGACAATATATTTGCCAGTTCCATTCTCCTTGGATGACGCCTTGCAAATCTGCGAATTATTTCATCAAAGTCAATGTCCATGTTGTAATGAATGTGCAGCAAGGCAAAAAAAAACGAACTGAGAAGCAGAATTACCAGGGAAATCTAATTTTGGTCGAGGTGCCTGTGGCGATGATGTGATGGCATGACCGTGTCAGGAGACTAGTGTTTTCCCAGCTGTAAAATTTTGCCGCCAGAATGTATCTATGACCCTTGTCTATTTCCAGTAATTGCCAAAAAAAAGGATAAATAAACAATAAACGTCAAACGTATTTTCTAGATTCAACTTGCAGTTAACTTTTATAAAAAATATATACATACCTTTTTTTTTTTATTATGAAAATTCTGACTGATTTCCATAAAACGGAAACCAATATGGATCCGTGCCTGATAATGTTGGAATTATTAATACTGAGCAAAGCAAAATTGGTAAAGTGCTTTTTTAAAACAGTTTTCAAGTTGGCTGATGGCATATGGATCAAAGATCTCATTTATTAGAATGGGTTGATTTGTTTTGTTCTAAAATTTCAATATGTAGTAGGTTAAATTATAAGCTTAGATGTTTTGAACATTAACTGACATAGTAGGCATTTCAGGGTTTTCTCTCCCTGGAGATCAATTGCTTTCAAAGATGCCTGACATACCTATTAAATGTTTGTTTTAAGTGGCAGTTTCCAGATTCAATATATATTTAAGAAATAGAAAACGTGTACCATTTTTCTATCAAGTTATGGAAACGCAAGGGGAAGTTTAAGAGAAGCTGCTCCCAAACTTTCACAATTAAGTGTTTCAATAACTCGATAGAAACACAGAGAACATGTTTTCTATTCCTTTTAGAAAACACCAAGACAAAAAAGGGGAGAACAACTTGTTTACTCTGATCATCAAAATGTAAATTCTCTTCACTTGCACCATCGTTATGTCAACAGCTCATGCTAGTTCTGTTTCTATTAAGATAGAAACACTTTTTTTTACCAATCAGGGTGCATATTTTCTTAGGGCTGTTTTCTAAATATACATGTATATACAAATATTGTATATA
>JAHPZR010050390.1:0-11512 GCA_019787425.1 Platygyra sinensis | reverse complement strand
CACTTTCTCCATGTTGCCATTTTTTGTTGCAAAGAATTGCCTGCTGTAAAGTGTTGTGTGGGAATTTTGATGTATGGCTGTTTTTTTTTTTCTGTCTTGTGGAAAAAAAAACTGTAACTCTGTAAATTGTCTTAAGTTTAAGTTGTCATATAAAAACATGATGTTCTGAGTCTCAGTCCCCTTTCCCAGCCTCACAAACCGAAAACGAAAAAACAGATAAAATAATACTATTAAAAGAGACTAAAAGGGTGGAAATTTATTGTTATTATTTGTTAAAATCCGTCAAATATTTTTGCTTGCACGCGATTGCAAATTAAATGTACGCTATATTGTTTATTTATGTTTACAGCTATAACACCGCTACCCCCATACACCTTAAATAATACAGCTGAACATAATTTCAGAGTTCTCCTTACAGATTCCACTCTGATATAAGTCGAGTCTCTGACTGAGAAGTAATCGTAGTTTGGCGAAGTGTAGCCAGTAAGCCGGCCATGTTACATTTGATATACAGGTCTGTTAACAGTTGTTTAATGTAGCAAAGATACTCAATAGCCATCTTTATAATATAACAAACATAAGAAGTTAAGAAAAGTACTTACCGTGTGAACCAGCAGTGAAATGTATCAGGAATCCCCTTCTTTGCCCACTAACGTCTGAGCGGAATTTTATCAATATCTGGTCTCCAGTTAAAAGAATGTTCTGTCCAGTCCTACTGCCACAGTATTTACCAACCATTCTTCCGTCATTAACAATTTCTAGATAGTCCCAGCTGTGCATAAGAAATGGAAACACATTGGCCGTTATTACACGACTCAGATACTTCGGGTCATTAACTAAGATAAAGCAATCAATCAATCATCTCAAACTCTTTATAGCCAAGCTTGGTCGGAACCATGTTCAGAGAATATTGGCACTCTTTTTGGTACGAGATTGACTTGTAAATCCTTGGAACACATTTATATACCAATGATGGTTGTCCATATACCACGGTTACGTTTATTTTCGCATTTTGTTTTATTAGGTATACATCTTGGTGGAAAGTAAGCAAGCCAAAGAGATGGACAAGATGTCAGGCTGGCAAGGCGGAGAACAGCTTTTATTCTTTCCTATCCCACAGGAGCACAGAATGTTAATTTTAGATGCACAGAGCTTTCAAAATGGCTCATCAATCCCTGAAACTAAACGCAGCCGCTCAAACCATGAATTCAGATGGGTTGCTTACTATGATGTAAATGCATGTAAGGGCGATTTGGTGCAGTTTTAGAATTATATGACGCGCCGCTATCATGCTTACAATTTTATTTCACAACTGTGTTCAGTTGATCGTCATTACCATTCACACCGTGTTCAGTGTAATATTCAATGATTTGAGGTAATTTCCCAGTATTGCATTGCGCATCTCTCCGGCGCATAATTTCACGCGTAATCAGGGGGCGCGCGCATTAAAAAAAAATGACGGCTTTTCCATTTTTATGGCTGGATCTCGCCACAGAGGTAAATTATTATTATTTATCATGGGTTACGTAACCTCCTTTTGGGTGTTATGTGACACTTTGTCACAATGCTTCATTAGCGGGGCTTCGGTATATATATTGCGTTGTCTCCATTTGTATTCATTCGAGTCATACGACCGCCTCTTCGCCCTCTAAATTATGTCGGACACTGAAAACGGCGCTGATTCAATTCTAGAGAAAACCTCATGAGGGCTTATCGTCGTCGCAGCAGGATTCTATTACATTGCCGCCTTCCTCGGTTCCAGTTTGAACAGTCATCTGAATCTTCTGATTTAGCATCGACGTTCGCTCTCTTCAAGGATTCCTTTGATAAGAAGTTGACCGCTTAAAGCGTGATATCCAAGAAGATTCCTTAAAAAATAGTGATTCTGTCGCTAAGAAGCTAAAGGAAGAATCCCAAATATCCTTCAAATTCAACGAAACAAAACAGCAGTTCTTTTTAATTCGGGCCTCGCAGAGAAGGTTCAGTTCGAGGGTGACCGCAATTGAGTGTAATTAAGGACTCATTAGTTAACCAATCGAGATAACATATTGATGTCGGTGACGTATATATGTAATGTAAGAAGTGATTGACAAGATTAGCAGGTTTAATAACAAACCTTCCATTAACAAAATGTGCCTTCGGTTAGTACAAATTAGATATAAGCTTCGTGAGTGGAACGTATTAAACTACAGAAGTCAGTAAACTTGAACTATAGTGTGACTGTTTCGGAATACTATCTCCTGCGGCCGGAGAGGAGAGTTCAGGAAAAGGTTACCTGGAAGAATTAGACTCTGATATTAAGAACGCAACAAAACTTATCAGATTGGCAGATAAGTCCGCCGCTGGCTGGGATTGGTGTCAACGAATATTTATCGGACGAATTGGCTAGCGGTTTCAGAGGACAAAAAGCGCATTCGACGTGTGGAGCAAGGAGCACTTCGCAAACGAAAAGATCGTCAACAACAGAAAGTGACGTCCACAGTCGAGCAGAGTCAGCCATCTACCACCACCACTTCGTTTGCTGGTCAACCTCGATTCAACTTTAGGTCCTCTTCTCGCTCCTTTACACTTATTGGCAAAGCAATACCTGGCAACATTTGTCTCGCTTGCGGTCAGCAAGGTTATTGGAGGTTCCAGTGCCGGGCTAACTCACAACTCGGGTTCTCAAGTTTTGGGCAGTAAAATTCTGGTTTGCCCTCAAACGTTGGAGGTAAATCAAATCCTACCGCGAACTTGTCGTACAAGTTCAGTATTTATTTTATTTATTACACTTAGTTACTATGTATCTTTCCATTTCAGAATTGTTAAGAGAAAGAGATTCTAGTTGAAGGGGTGAGTGCAAAACCATGCTAAGTGACGATCTTAAGTGTTTTTCTTTTTCCTGCAAAAACGCCTGGAATTTTGCGTGCCGTTTTCAATTGGATAGCAAAATGTCACTCTGTATTATTTTTCGCTGGCCTGCTCTTCATTTTCGAGATATTACGTATGCAAACAACCCTCAGTTTTTCAAGCGGCATCTTTTGGAGATCTTTTGTTCAGAACGCAAAACAAAAGAGACCCCTTTTGTTTCGCTAAAGGATGAAGTCACTATAATACAATAATTTTCGGATACATCTGCAGGTACTGGAAAGCTTTGTATTTTGGGTCACTTAGGAATAGTCTTTATTTTAAGTTGTTTTGTTTCCTGTCTTTTCTTTTGTTTTACGTAAGCTTACGTAATTTGTGCTCCGGTACCTGCAGAAAGATGCATAATTTCTCACTGCTGCTTCGTTAGCGCAAGTGAACGAAGCGGATTTGAACTTGTTTTGTTGTGACACCGGCTCGATTCGAGGTCGGTCAAATCTTTTTTAGCTGGCATTGTGATATACACTTTTGGCGCGCAAAGCGATTTAGCATTTTTAAGCCTGTGACTCTCGATGAGTCGCCAGGATGCCTCAAAGAATTGAGGCGTGTTTTTGTTCCGATATCATGGTTTAAGTCCGCCAGGCGGTAGACTCTAGAAAAGCGTCTTCTTGCAAAACCAAGCATCCGTCCTGGACTTATAGCTCATTTGCCAAACTTCTGCATGTGTCAGTTTTGGAAATTAGAACTGCTTTCTAGACTCTTATTATTTTCTGGAAATTAACTGCCCACCATCCTTCGCTCCAGACATTTCTGGGATATCCCATAATATTTCATACATAAACCTCCCTAAGTGCTGCACCTTATCGTGGTGGGGAGGTTTGCGTGTCTTAGTGACCCTGGAAGCCATATCAGCGGGGACTGCAGTCCCTGGTAGGTTCAACCTTGCTGGTCAGACGAACTGCAGCACCTGGCCCTCCAGGTTGGGGGTTGGGCGAAGGGCCAATAACCCTTCCCTGTAAAACAATTCATATTACGGAAACCGCAAGTACTTTTCAAGAATTGTATGGGACCGAAGAAGAGACTGGTCAGGCACCTCAGGATTGTGATATCGTGTTCACGGACTACCAGAGCCGGATGACATCGGAGGGTGAGCCCGCCGACCGATAGATTCACTTCTAAGGCCCGAAGATTTGGTAAACATAGGTAACTGGAATGTAAGAACCATGTATGCGATAGGGAAATCAGCTTAAATAGCAAAAGAAATGCAGAGCTACAATCTTGACATCTTAGGGATCAGCGAATGCAGATGGACAGAGTCGGGAAAATTAAAACTTACAGCTGGAGAGTCAGTTATTTATTTTGGGCGGAAAGATGGAATGCATCGGAGTGGAGTTGCAATAATGATGTCAGAGCATGCAGAGGCCTCGTTAATGGAGTGGCAACCAATCAATGACAGAGTAATAATGGCCCGAGTCTATTCCATATACATCAAACTTACTATTTTTCATACCTATGCTCCCACGCTAGATGCAGACGATGAAGACAAAGAGCTGTTTTACGAACAGTTACAGAGCACTGTGGAGAAGGTGAACAAACATGATCTTCTGCTCATAACTGGTGATATGAATGCTAAGGTTGGTTCGTCCAACCATAATAGGGAGAAGGTTATGGGCAAACATGGAACTGGAATAATGAACAGTAATGGAGAAAGGTTGATAGACTTCTGCGAGATGAACAACTTGGTGATCACTGGAACTATTTTCCCCCATAAAGCTATCCATAAAAACACCTGGACATCCCCCGATGGTAAAACACACAACCAGATAGACCGCATCTTAGTTAACCAGCAGTTCAGAAGATCCATCCTGGACACAAGAGTAAGGCGAGGAGCAGACGTTGCCTCCGATCACCATTTAGTTCAAACCCGCGTACGACTCAAGCTGAAAAAGATCATAAAACCAACTAGCTCACGCATTAGGTATGATATTGACAAGCTCAGACATGAAGGCGTTAGAAAAGAGTTTACCCTAGAGCTTCGCAATCGATTTGCCGTTTTTGGAAGCAGCAGATGATGATGATCATGATATCAATAGCAAGTGGGCCTAATTCAGCAAAGCCTGTAACAATACAGCAGAGAATGTATTGGGTAGGAAAAGGAAGAGTAGCAAACCATGGATCAGTCCTGAGTCATGGGTGAAGGTCGAGGAGCGGAAACAGCTTAAGGACAAAGCAGAAAATGCTAAGTCCGAAAGGATCCAACAACAACTACGTGCAAAATACAGGAGTAAAGAAAAGGAGGTGGAGAAGAGTTTGAAATCTGATAAAAGAGAGTGGCTTAACAGCCTGATGGATGATGCGCAGCATCGCAGCATGCAGCGGATATGGGGAACATGAAGACTCTATACGGGATAACAAAGACCATATGCAATGAGGGAACCCACAAGAACACTGCTATTAACGACAAGGGCGGTACGACCATCACAGATGACTCCAGCAGGCTTGCTAGATGGAAAGAACACTTTGAAGAGATCCTCAACAGACCACCACCGACGAACTCAATAGTGATAACAGCTGACGAAGTTCCTGAGATTGAGGAGATAAGCACCAGACCAATCAGCAAAGGAGAAGTCAAGAATGCGATAAGTTCCCTAAGAAATGGAAAAGCAGCTGGTGTTGGCAACATTGTTGCGGAGTTGTTAAAAGCAGACATCAAGACAACTACACAGAAACTGCACGAGGT
Organism: Platygyra sinensis; assembly: GCA_019787425.1. Lineage (NCBI taxonomy): Eukaryota > Metazoa > Cnidaria > Anthozoa > Scleractinia > Merulinidae > Platygyra > Platygyra sinensis. The sequence continues at coordinate 5,928 of JAHPZR010050390.1, read as the reverse complement.
CGTTTAGATGATCTGGGAAAACGAGGTGAAGCCACATGAATGGTTGAAGGGGCTTATTGTCAAACCACCAAAGAAGGGTAATTTAAAAGAATGCACAAAGTGGCGAAGTATCACGCTTCTTGTTATAGCTAGTAAGGTGTTGGGTAAGATCCTTATCGAGCGTTTGAAGAGCGGAGTTAATAAGAGGCTAAGAGCAGAGCAAGCAGGATTCCGACAAGGAAGAAACATCACAGAACAAATCTTCGTCTTGCGCAACATTATCGAGCAGTCGTATGAGTGGCAAACCCCTCTAGTCATTAACTTCATTGACTTTGAGAAAGCCTTTGACTCACCGCACCGACCCAGCCTCTGGGACATCATGAAGGCGTATGGTATACCAATAAAGATCATAAGGATAGTCCAACTTCTATACCAAGATAATGAGTGTGCAGTTCTCGATTGCGGCCAAACATCCGAGTGGTTCATAGTCGAGACGGGTGTCAAACAAGGTTGCGTGATGTCTGAGTTCTTGTCTCTCCTTGCCATTGATTGGATAATGTTCGAGACGACCAAGCAAGCCAACACCGGAATAAGATGGAGGTTCATGGACCAACTAGAAGATCTTGACTTTGCTGATGACATTGCTCTGATCTCCACCACCCAACATCAGATGCAAAGGAAGACAGACGAGCTTGCAGAAGCTTCCCATAGGTTTAAACATCAGTAAGACCAAAACCCAAGTCATGAGGCTGAGCTGCAAGAACACAGAGCCAATTAAGTTCTGGCAACGCTATCAAAGAAACCAAGGATTTCACCTATCTAGGAGCTGTTGTAAGCACAGAGGAAGGTTGTGATAAAGATATGAATAGTAGATTGAGTAAGGCCAAAACAGCATTCAGGAAGCTAAAGAGAATATGGGGCTCGAAGCGGTACAATAGGAGGACCCAGATCAAGCTATTTAACACCTTAGTCAAGCCAGTCCTGTTATATGGAAGTGAGACATGGAAGACCAATGCCCAAGACAACGGAAAACTAGATTCCTTCCAATACCAGTGCTTTAAAAGAAGCCTGGGTATATTTTGGCCTTACATAGTATCAATTGATGAGCTTAACGAAAGAACAGGATGTACAAGGATTAGTGCAGAAGTAAAGAGAAGGAGATGAAGATTTTTGGGACATGTTCTTAGGATGCCCAGAGAACACCACTGTGTCACGGCACTTACCTGGACACCTATGGACAAAAGGGAAGTTGGCCGCCCCAAAACCACCTGGCGCCGTACTGTGGAGAAAGAGAGGACAAAGGCGGGCTGAAAGTCTTGGGAGAAAGTGAGAGCCATGGCTAAGGATAGGGACAAGTGGAAGAAGAGTAGTGCGGCCTTATGCGCAACGGAGCGCGAAGAGGATAGGTGAGGTGAGGTTACATACACAAAGCGCCGTGACTATTGTGTGGGTGACTTATAGCGCGTTTTAGCGTGACTCGGCCGGGAACTGGTGAGAAAGGCCAGACAACAAAGTCGTTAAATTTGGCCTGTGTTTCCGCGAAAAGTTAACGCTAAATTATACAGATTTGAAGCAATTTTTAGGGGCCAAACAGAAGCCAAAGAGAATTCGCAAATCTGTTGAATTGGCAAGCAGGCGTTCAGTGAGTGTGTATCGTGGATTTCAAAGTAGATGATTACTTTGAATTGTGATAGGATCGAGCCCGCCGCGAAAAAAACCAAGACGAAGAACGCCGGATCGTAGGTTTAACTGAGTGTAAGTTTTGCTTTGTATTTCAGCGTTCCTTTGCTAGGATAAATTTTCCGTTTTAGCACTTTTTTTCGCCATGAACTGCGTGTTAGCTTAAGGCTTCTTCTTTCTGTGTAATAATCATTTCATAGAACGAGCAAAAAAATCATTTCACGTAGAAACATTTCAATCACAGACGTAGCCGATTTGAAAACCGTTCAACCTCTCTCTAAGCATTACTCATTGACTTGATTTAGGTATCAATTCATCCAATAGATTTCAAAAGTCGAGATTGTTTTCCTTGGCCTAACACTGCGCTAACCCTTAGCTAACCTGTCCTGACCTTACTTCTAACCTAATCCAAAGCGCTAACCCAAACACTAAGCCCTAGCGCAAACAATAAATAGTAAACCCAACCCTGATTGCTAGCCCCAAACCTACGCAATAACCCTAACCCTAAACGTTAACTCTAACCTCGACCCGTAACCCTGGCTCCAAACGCTAACCCTAACCTTGTTCCGTAACCCTAACCTTCGACGGTAACCCTAGTTTCGAGCGATAACCCTAAACCTAACTCTAATTAAACTGGGAACCCTTAACCCTTACAGTTGAAGTCAGCATTTGAAAAAGACGGACTGTGACATGCAAGTGTTTTTGCATACTGTATTTCTGGAAAACGGAACAGAAACGGGTAGAAATATGTGTAAGGCCGTTTTCTGCAGGTATAAACAAATTGGCATGCGAAGTTTGGAGCTGTTTTGGCCATGTTCGATTTTAGTGAAAAATCTAGCCGACATTCTTGCACGTGGCCTTTCAACTGAGCTTACGTGTTGCGTGAAATGAACTTTTAACTGTTCTCTAAGTGAAATCAAAGTCCGCGGGCGGCGTGATAATGTTAAGTCAAAATTTCAACTGTCTGTAAATGACCTGAAATCAACATTGTCTAAGCTTTCGAATTGCGTAAAATTAACATTTGCATTAATTCGAGTGAAATTAACGTCTTTGCGGTCACACGTTAACGTGAAATCAAAATTGTAACGGTTGTTACCTAAAATCAACATTTTTTAAGGTTGCATGTTGCAAAAGATCAATATTTTGCTGGATTTCAAGTAAAGTACCGTTTTTGCAGTCACATGCTAACATGCTAACGCGACAACAAACAGAAGTTTTTGCACAGGTAACATGTCGCAAACAAAGAGCAAACCAGCGAAAAAAAAATCCTCGTGATGTTTTTCTATTCAATTGAAAACGGCACGCAAAGTTTCAAGCGCTTTTGCAGAAAAAGGAAAAACACTTAAGGCCCGTTTCAAACGCTGTGCTAAAGTCGAGCCGAACTAAATTCAATTTGGCTCGACTGTAGCACGACATTGGCACGACTTGGGTTCAAACGTCGAGCCATGGTCAAGCTTAATTCACTCACTGAGCGTTTAGAAAAGAGATGATATTACGAACCAGCGGTCCAACGGATAAATCCAAACTGATAATTTTAGTTATTTACTCATTTAGTTCGGCACGGCAATAGCACGCCGTTTGAAACCATGCCGTGCCAAAGTCAGGTAGCACGACAGAGCTTGCCGTGCTACACGGCAGAGTCGAACCTAATTCTTAAATGGTTTCAAACGCCGTGCTATAGCCACGCCAAAGTCGAACTTAAATAATGAATTTAATTCGGCACGACTTAAGCACGGCGTTTGAAACGGGCCTAAAATCGCCACTTAGCATGGCTTTGCGCTCACCCCTTCAGTTTATTGTTAGACTTCATACTGCGTCGCCTCTACTCAAAGGTAGACTTAAGACTAAGCTCGACTATTGGCATACTATTGGCAACAACAATTTTGTAATTGATACTGTCAAATTCGGTTATCGGATCCCTTTTATTATTACTGCTTGTAGGGCGCTGTTTCATAACAATAAGTCAGCTTTAGAGAATACATCTTTTGCCGAGTCGGGAATATCTGAATTAGTTGGCAATCGCTCAGTTGTTGAGGTGCATTTTGTCCCGCATGTTGTTGACTGTTACGAAAAATCGTGGGGTGACTGTCTAGAATCGTCCGAAACTTTTTGCATATTTAACTAGTATCGTATCACAGTGATTTAACAGTTCTTTTAAATCGCTTGTGCATGATGCTGCAAAAAGCTTTATGTTGTAATATATTAATGTTACTTTATTTAGTTGAGCCGGAAAGTTCTAGAACCTTATGCTGTAAAGTATATAAGCGGATCGGTGTAGCTTTTTAGAGGGAGTGTTTTTAGAGAGGATGTTTTAGAAGAAAGGTGGGGTGTAAAGTTTGACAGAGGCCGTGTTTATTGAAGTGTGACAAAGGTCGCGTGTGCATTTGGCAGAGGCCGTGTTTATACAAGTGTGACGGCCGTCAAAGTGTAATTTACAAGCTTAGCGTGTGCTTGTTGTGAATTTTTGTGTGGAATTACTGCGTTCGTTTGGAATAAATAGCCTTGATGCTCTACCGACAACCCTGCGTTCTGTTTAGACTGCAAATTATCTGCAACTTCAAACAACGAACTCATAACATTAACCCACTCTGTGTCCATACAAGCGTCTGGCAGGAAAAGGCTTATTCTCGATTAGAGGCATGTCAACCAATCTATTTGGAAGCAAAAGTTCAAGCGCGAAGATTGGAGAGTCTTGTTGTCATATGTCGACAAGGGTGATTTTCTTTTCAGTTTTGATCTTAAGTCTGGTTATCACCATTTTGATTTTTTCCCAGACCATCTGACATTTTGGGTTTTTCCTGGGTTTTTTTCCGATACTGTCAAATATTTTTGCTTTATACTTCTTCCTTTTGGTCTTAGTTCGGCCCCTTACATTTTCACCAAATGCCTTAGACCTCTTGTTAAGTTTTGGAGGTTTAATGGTGTTAAAATAGTTGTGTTTCTCGATGACGGGTACGGCAAGGTGAGTCATTGCAAACTGCCAAGGGGCATTTGTTGTTTGTGCAGACATTGTTAGTAATGCTGGTTTTTGGCTTATTCCAGTAAATCGCTATGGGAACCTACCCCGTTACTTGGAATCTTGCTTCTGGCTCGATTTCTATGGATTTCTATTATTCTATTACCGACAGGCACACTTCCAATTTCATTGCTCTTATTGACAAATTTCTTCAATCTGCTCCGTATGTCGCGTATGCCGTATGTCCGTATGACTGCCTTTCAGAAATGTTTTTCTAGAAAAACAATATTGTTAGTCTTCCTTCTACACCTAAAGTGCCTTATCAGGCGCCTTTTTTACTTAGCTTTTCAGATGCTAGTAATGAAGCCTGTGGTGCTTACCTTGTTGGCACTGAGGAAGTTTCCCACCGCATGTGGAACTCTTCTGAGCCGGAAAAGAGCTCTACACGGAGAGAACTTAAAGCGGCGCATTTTGCTTTAACATCATTCAAGGATTCTGTTCAGGGCAAGTCAGTTAAATGGCATTCTGACAACCAAGGGGCTGTTCGCATTGTTCATATAGGGAGTCCTAACGCAGAATTGCATTCTATTGCACATGATATTTTCGATTTCTGTCGAAATTTCAATGTTAGGTTTGTTTTTCAATGGGTTCCCTAAGAGCTTAAGGGGGGAGAAACTTAACTACAAGTCTGTTGCTAAGGAAATCTTAAAACCTCCTTTTTTGGCTCTTGAACTCCAGTGGGCATCAAACTTTACCGTGTTTGTTCGATTCACATTTCCTTTACATGTTTCGAACCATGCCCATATTTGATGTCACGTGACCACAATAGAAAACGGCTAAAAACTCGGACTGAGTGGATCGTTTTCGAAGTATAACAATACGTTTTTTTTTTTTTAAACACGGCATTATCTAAAACTTGTAGTATGCGTTTGAGGAAATGTACAATATTTCGAAAATTATAGATCTTTAAGAGGCTATGAAAGCACTTAAAGATCCACAATTTTCGAAATATTGTACATTTCCTCAAACGCATATGAATCGAACAAAGACTTCAGGAGCCAAAAAAGGAGGTTTTGAGATTTCCTTAGCAACAGACTTGAAGTTAAGTTTCTCCCCCCCCCCCCCACCCCCCTTAATGCTTGTACTAATGATATCAGCAACATTATCGATTTCGACGACTAGTATACTACCCAATGGTTTTTCGTCCATTTAGGTCACATCTGGGACCCCCATACTGTTGATAGATTTGGCAACGCGTTCATAGCCCATCTTCCTAGATGGGCAATGGCCTGAAGAGTGGCATTATGACCCTA
>JAHPZR010050389.1:45000-50000 GCA_019787425.1 Platygyra sinensis | reverse complement strand
CACGACCCTAGAAGCTGTATTTCTATAGCTCGTTACAAGTTGAGAGAACACTGAAAAATTGTTGAAACCGTTGCTAAGTCTCTTGTTCTCATAAAATTTCTTGCTTTTGCTAACCTTCCACTTACGTTTCTACAATTCAATTCAAACACAGAAAATTTTCTGTACCTCAACATTTGCCAAGTTGTGATGTAAAGAAATACAATTCTCATGCACCTGAATTTTCCATGAGATAAAATGCGAGTGAACTTCACCCAATATATGAATTAATCGCAGCAAACAGGAAAGAGGAAAAATACAAACATACCCAACAACACCACGGAAGCTTAATAAGCTTATAGCAGCTGAAAGAAAAAGGGAAATGAGGGGAGGAGAGAGATGGGACTAAATGCAATAAACATACATCCTTGTGTCATCTATCGAGACATGTAATAAATGCAGATGCCATTACCTGATATGTGTTTTTCGTTACGACCGAATTAACGTTAATGGTTATCAAAAGCTTTCGTTCATTTTAAACGAATGTACAAGCTTCTTGATAAACGAACTGAAGACTCATTTTTGTGATCTTTACTGGTACTTAGATGAATTATTGCGTATGACTGTGTATACTTATAAATAGGGCGTTTAAGGTCAATTTTCTCTCTTATCACATACGGGCAAAATTACTGAATGCTGATTGGCTGAGACAGAGGGCATTTTTTCTTAATTTTTGTAATTGCCCCGGGCAAAATTACTTGATGCTGATTGGCTGAGCACGCCTGCATTGAGTTGGTTTCCCGCTTCAAAGGATTTTGAAAAGAAATTTCAGAAACGCATCGCTTCTGAGTTTGATCTAAACACGGTTATTTCATCTTAACGTGAAAGAGAATCAACATGCAACAAAGCGCAGTCTTTTGGTGGAAAAGCAAAAGGATTTTTCCGACTAAAAATGCATTGATTCGCAGCCTGAAAAACGTTTGAGTGGAGACGGCTGGTGTTGCACGAAACATAGAATTACAGAACTTCATGGCCGCCAAACTGAAAGTTAATTTCTTCGTTTTGCTTCGGGTCGCCTTATTAGTATTACAGCTCACTTTATCGGCGTAAAAACAGCGTAAATTTTGTTGGTACGTGAAGTTTTCACAGTGGAAAGGACAGTTTTGGATTCAAGAAGTTATTAGAGCTCGTTTGGACACTTGTTTACGTCTATCATCGATCGAAGAACAAGTAGTTTCACGCCGTTGCAAGCTTCGCAAAACAGGTGAATAAAATTAGATTGCTTATAGTTTTGTTTGTAAAGAAATGGCTTTGAGTGAATTGAACCAAGTTGCTGTGTTTTGCTTACTATTATAGTAGGCTTTCCCCGTGTTACTGCTAGCCTGTTAAATAATGACAACCGGCAAACCTGTTTACGCGACGGCAAGACCTTGAACCTTTGTACAAAATTTTGCCCTTTATGTGATAAACAAGTAATCGCAAGTGCTCTCGGGCAATTAAGGATTAATTTCACTTGTATTTTCAAAGTTTTCCAAATTGCCCTCGTCGCTTCGCGACTCGGGCAATTTTTGTGAAAACTTTGAAAATACTCGTGAAATTAATCCTTAATTGCCCTCGGCCCCATGCGATTACATTACATAGGCTATGGTTTGGTTGGTAATCATGGTACGTTTCCTCTACGTTGTATGGCTATTGTATGAGAAAAGCTTACATAAATAAGTTTGAAACAGGACTATGTCTATTTTTATGAGGGTTCTTTCTTGTGGTAAGAGTTTTACCACGTTCTATTTAACAATTAGATTATGAGCTCGAGATTTCTATGAGGTGATAGTTGATGAGGCGAAGGCCGAATCAACTATCACCTCATAGAAATCGAGAGCGAATAATCTAATTGGTTTTTAGTAGAATTCTTACTAAAGTTTAACTCAACAAACGGTTTCCAATTATTACTCGACGTATTATTAAATTTGGACCTTAAAAAGATCTCCCGGACTGAGTTGGCAATTAAAATTGATCAAGTCGTGCACACGCGCGCATTATTTTTTCAGTAATTTCAACTTTTTTAAGCAAGAAACCGTAAATGTCCTTCGTTTAGTCTTCCCAGGATTTTAATTATCCATTTTCATCAAAAATTGTAGCGAATAAGATCTGCACTATGTAGAACTTTGGCTGAAACAAAAGAATACTCGTAGCTTGGGTATATCAACGAAGGTACAATTGGGATCTCTATGTGGTGGCTGTTGTTGTCTGTATTTTTCTCGTGTTAAAATGTTCGAATGATCGGTGCCAATCCCTGTGGGGTATTCATGTATACTTGGCCAAGCGCAGATTATGCTCCATGTACATGTTGTTTGCTTACTGCAAAACAGCTGCTAACGCGCGCTGTCGAACGTTGTTTGACATATAGACAAAAAATACCTTGTCTTTTATGAATTTTATAAAATATTAAACCAACTAAACGAAGACCTTTACTTCCTCCGAAAATTAATGCAAAAGTCGCCGTGTGCACGACTTGATCAATTTTAATTAGGCAACTCAGTCCGGGAGATCTTTTTAAGGTCCACATTTTAATAATACGTCGAGTATAATTGGAAACCTTGTTATTAAACTTTATAAAATCTACTAAACAATTAATTATCGCTCTCGTTTCTATAGTGATATTGATTCGGCCTTCGCCTCATCAACTATCACCTCATAGAATCTCGAGCTCATAATCTATTGTTAATAGACGTGGTAAAACCTCTTACCACAGAAAGAACCCTCATAAAAATAGACATAGTCCTTTTCAACTTATTTATGTAAGCTTTTCTCATACAATAGCCATACAACGTAGAGGAAACGTACCATGATTACCAACCAAACCATAGCCTATGTAGTGTAATCGCATGGGGCCGAGGGTAATTAAGGATTAATTTCACGAGTATTTTCAAGTTTTCACAAAATTGCCCGAGTCGCGAAGCGACCGAGGGCAATTGTAAACTTTGTAAAATACAAGTGAAATTAATCCTTAATTGCCCCGAGAGCACTTGCGATTACCTTGTTTATCACATAAAGGGCAAAATTTTGTACAAGTTGTTCAGCCCTTCCGTCGCGTAAACAGGTTTGCCGGTTTGTCATTATTTAACAGGCTAGCAGTAACACGGGGAAAGCCTACTATAATAGTAAGCAAAACACGCCAACTTGGTTCAATTCACTCAAAGCCATTTCTTTACAAACAAAACTATAAGCAATCTAATTTTATTCACCTGTTTTGTGAAGCTTGAAACGACGTGAAACTACTTGGTCTTCGATCGATGATAGACGTAAACAAGTGTCCAAACGAGCTCTAATAACTTCTTGAATCCAAAACTGTCCTTTCCACTGTGAAAACTTCACGTACCAACAAAATTTACGCTGTTTTTACGCCGATAAAGTGAGCTGTAATACTAATAAGGCGACCCGAAGCAAAACGAAGAAATTAACTTTCAGTTTGGCGGCCCTGAAGTTGTGTAATTCTATGTTTCGTGCAACACCAGCCGTCTCCACTCAAACGCTTTTCAGGCTGCGAATCAATGCATTTTTAGTCGGAAAAATCCTTTTGCTTTTCCACCAAAAGACTGCGCTTTGTTGCATGTTTCGATCACACTCAGACAGCGATGCGTTTCTGAAATTTCTTTTCAAATCCTTTTGAAGCGGGAAACCAACTCAATGCAGGCGTGCTCAGCCAATCAGCATCAAGTAATTTTGCCCGGGGCAGTTACAAAAATTAAGAAAAAATGCCCTCTGTCTCAGCCAATCAGCATTCAGTAATTTTGCCCCGTATGTGATAAGAGAGAAAATTGACCTTAAACGCCCTATTTATAAGTATACACAGTCATACGCAATAATTCATCTAAGTACCGTAAAGATCACAAAATGAGTCTTCAGTTCGTTTATCAAGAAGCTTGTACATTCGTTTAAAATGAACGAAAGCTTTTGATAACCATTAACGTTAATTCGGTCGTAACGAAAAACACATATCAGGTAATGGCATCTGCATTTATTACATGTCTCGATAGATGACACAAGGATGTATTTTATTGCATTTAGTCCCATCTCTCTCCTCCCCTCATTCCCTTTTTCTTTCAGCTGCTATAAGCTTATTAAGCTTCCGTGGTGTTGTTGGGTATGTTTGTATTTTTCCTCTTTCCTGTTTGCTGCGATTCATTCATATATTGGGTGAAGTTCACTCGCATTTTATCTCATGTGAAAATTCAGGTGCATGAGAATTGTATTTCTTTACATCACAACTTGGCAAATGTTGAGGTACAGAAAATTTTCTGTGTTTGAATTGAATTGTAGAAACGTAAGTGGAAGGTTAGCAAAGCAAGAAATTTTATGAGACAAGAGACTTAGCAACGGTTTCAACAATTTTTCAGTGTTCTCTCAACTTGTACGAGCTATAGAAATACAGCTTTCTAGGTCGTGTTCCTCTTTTAGCATTTCTTGGATATCTTTCTTATAGAATTTACAGTCACTTTGTCCCAAGTCCTTGTTAGGCGAAACATATGACAATGGTAAATTGAATAGAAAAGTTTTTAACTGATCAAAACACCAAAACTTGTGAATTCAAGGTTTTAAAGGGATCTGTCGGCCAGCTGATTATAGAAAGTTGTATTTCCTAATTTTTTCACTGCAAATGCCATCAAATATAGGATAAAAAGTCAGAGATTGTAGAGAGCAAAATAGAAACAGAGAATTTCAGGGAAGCTGCATTACAAGAATGGAGGAGATTACGGTTGACTCTGTGACAGGATACCAAGAGATCTTAAAACTGCGCTTCCACTGACAGTTTGAATCTCTTAGTCCTTGTTTTAACTCTGTATACTCTTGCGTAACCTTAGAAAATAATAATTAAAGTAACGAAAGGTTGGAATGCTCTATTACATGATGCAAATTAGGAAACAGTTCCAACATTTTGAAAATTTAAAGGACAACCTTAAGAGTATTTCTTATTTATTTATTTTTTTTTTAAATTATACATTCTTAACTTAAACTTTGTAATC
>JAHPZR010050389.1:0-40000 GCA_019787425.1 Platygyra sinensis | reverse complement strand
TCAATAATTGCTAAATATTAATTTGGTGGCCAAAGCATACCCACTCTACCTGGTACAGGCAGTATTCAGTAGTCGTGTTGTTATCCTATGCACCCCTGTCCTGCAATGCTTTTTCTCGAAGAGAAATTATATACATATGTAATATATATAATACTTCTTGTGCTTGAATAGAATAAATTTTAGAGAGCACTCAACTCTGAGATAAGCAATAATTGTAATGATGGGTGTGGTCATTCTTTGGTCATACGAGACAACGTTGTAGCAATTAAACGATGAACTGAAATCTTGGTACCATTAATCACTACAATGTATATGACATCTATACATTTCCTCAAACAGGATGTGGCTCGGTGGTTAATAACACACTAAAAAGTCCTGGATATCCTAACAACTACCCACCCAATTTGGAATGCGATTATACGATTCCTATTCCGCGTAACCTGACGATGAACATTTCCTTCATCGATTTTGAATTGGAGGATGAATCATCATGCCGGTAAGCACATAGCTGTTACTTTAAGCTTTAATTCGTACTGCTGTCTATAACACGATGTTACTACTTTTAATTTGTCAAAAATTCATTGGAGTGGTGTGAATGAAACTTGATTAGGCTGTTCATGTTTTATGACAAAGAACAACAAATCAGAAAATAGTTAAGAGGCTTACTTAAAATATTCAGAGAACTCGGATGCAATCTTAGACTCCTGAAATTTTCTTTGGGGGTGGGCGAGAGGAGTGGAGAGGATGCGCAGGCAACTCTCGTTAATTTAGTTTAGTTAAATGAGTTCTTCACCAAAATATAAGAACAAATAACTTAAAATAGACAAACAACTAACTACAAATAGGCAAATAAATTCAAAATACCAAGGGATGTGACGGGGAAAGGAGCAGAACTAGTGTCCCAATGTCGATCTAAGGGACTGTGCAATAATTAACTGGAAGGGGGTGGGGGTGGGAAATTAGAGGGGAGGGGGCATAGGCAAAAATGTTTTTTCTTTCCTTTTTGCAACTTGGAAAAGTAGTGGAAATACCTCTTACTAACCGAGTTCGAGGTCCTTACCGTAAGTTACGGACAGAGTTTTTTTTCCCTTTCGATTTATGGCCCAAGCGTGCGCGGGCCATAAATCGAGGGGGAAAATGAGGATCCGTAACTTACAGTACGGACCGACAAGACGACGTTAGTAAGATATTTATTATACCTCTATTGTGTGTCTGACGAGTTCGGGACGATTCTTATCCATGAGGAACGGATTCAAATTTCTGAAGCAGGTCGAAAGCAAAGGGAGTCAATTTGAAATCGTTTTTAAGTCGTTACCACGCTTTAGCACACAATTTAGAGTAAAAGAAAGTTTTAAATCTTTGCTTGCTAAATAAGTTAAGAAATTTTGGCGCACGCAACAGTTTAGCAACAAAAACTTTAAATTTTAGCGGGCCGCGCGGGAGGTTACGGCCCGCTAAATTGACCAATCACAGTGCGTGTACTAACTTAGAGATATAATAAGAGTTATTAGAGTTCAAATATAAATACTAACATTGGAATAAACCTGACAAATTTATCAACTCTAAGGTTTTCTGATCTACGAATTATTGCTTTTCTATCTGTCATGCAGTAGGAAAGGAATGCCTCTGTTATATATGTTAAAACAGTGCTAGTCAGCTTTATTTGCACTAGGATTTCATAAAACAGGAAATTTTAATAAAAAGTCAGGGAAAAGTAGCACTATAATGTTATTGAATGAAAAAGAAAGATGTTAGTGTTAGCACATATGGCATCGTAATTTAGCAGAATGAAAACCCAACTCAGGCTGAAATTTTAATAGCAATACAAATTTAAAGTATGGTAAATAAAACACGGTGTGATTAAACTGAGCTACAAACTGAAAATGCTCAATCAGACAGGAATTCCTTAATATATAGATTTAGGCCAGCCTAAAAGCGTAGCTCCTTGGCTAGGTTGTTAAGAACCCGATTAAGCTATTAACCCAGGAAACGGTACAATTTTGATTTGAGTTCTGCAACTTGGCGGTGAGGTTTTTCTGTTTTGAGTTTTATAAACGCAAAACCAAGCAGGAAAAAACATTTCTATAGAAGAAAACGATATAATTCGAATAAATTTTAATCCTGGGCTAGCGTTAGCCAGCTTCCGAACAATCCTGGGCCGGGTTGTTCAAAGCCCGATTAAGCTAACCCAGGGTTAGCGATAATTTTGATTTGAGTTTTGTAACTTTTTGGTTAGCTAATCTCTTTATATTGTTTGCCCTTCAGTTTTGAGCAGTAGTGATCTCAAGCTACAGCAAACGTTAGAGGTGAAAAACATTTTTTAACGTGAAAAAATAATGCTTCCGATAACGTTTAACTCTGGGTTAACGCTAATCGGCTTTCGAACAACCCGGCCCTCAACTGTTTTCAACAAGTTAACCTGACGTGAGCCAGCGATCCAATCGAAAACTAGCACTTGGTCAGCGGTCAACTTCAAAAAAACACGTGACCTCGGTGAGTTGTAGACTTGAGCCCGCGATATGGTCACGTGATGCTGGCCAGCAGATACCTTGTTTTGGCAGGTGTCAATTGCTCGTAACATGGATATCCAATATTAAAGAAGTACTCGGTAAACCAAGGCTGCATGTCTTCTGTCAACCTGTGTGATGTGAAGGGGGAAAGAAACAGAACTGGTGTCAAAATTTCGATCTAAAGCCCTATACTCAACATAATTTTTTAATTTTTTTAACGAAGACTAGTGAGCAGCACAAGGAAAGACTTCTTGTAGTTGTAAGCTTTTTCGTTTATTTCCGACGCGTTTCGTCTCTATCTGGGACTTCTTCAGGGAATGATTACAACTAACATAGAACAGCATATATAGCACATAAGCGTGCCTAAGTTCAACTTCCCATGGAAGTGAGTAACTGCTGAAACATGCGCTAATCGTATGGCCCCCAAAATATAACAACACGCAATAACATATACATTTAGGCGTTTTCTTTTAACGTCCGTTTACAGCATGTTTCAGCAGTTACTCACTTCCATGGGAAGTTGAACTTAGGCACGCTTATGTGCTATATATGCTGTTCTATGTTAGTTGTAATCATTCCCTGAAGAAGTCTCAGATAGAGACGAAACGCGTCGGAAATAAACGAAAAAGCTTACAACTACAAGAAGTCTTTCCTTGTGCTGCTCACTAGTCTTCGTTAAAAAATTAAAAAAAAGTTAAAAAATCAAAATTTCGATCTAAAGCCCTATACTCAACATACACTTAATGTATGAGATAAAAAAGTACAAGCTACTAAAAATGTGATAAATATGTAAATTATTGTATAAGTATATAACCGTCTTGGATTCTACCCAGGAGGGTTATAAGTTCTTCGCTTTAATCGTGAATGTGCTGTCTTCAGCTAAAAGACAGTCAAATGTTATGAGAAGTTGTCTAATAACGTCAGTTAATAAATTGAAGGAAATTTGAAAACCTCCTTTTTATTAGCTTCTGAAGTCCAGTGGGCATCAAAGTTTACCGTGTTTGTTCGATTCACGTTTCCTTTAAATGTTTCGAACCACGCCCATATTTGGTATGTCACGTGACCACAGTAAAAAAACGCCTAAACACTCGGACTGAGTGGATTGGTTTCGAAATATAACGATACATTTTGCGTTTGAGGAAATGTACAATATTTCGAAAATTATAGATCTTTAAGAGGCTCCTTTTATCTGGAAAACGTCGGGGGAACTTTCATTTTCGAGTGTAATTATGATGTTGGCTTGCTCGATCTCAATGGACTGCCAGAGTTTTATGTAGATACTCTGAGAGCGTGGACCGAAATCAAAGGCGAATGTATACCTGAAAACCATTTACAAATTCGAGATGAAATACTATGGAATAACAAAAATATAACTATTCCCGGAAAATCTATTTATTACAAAGACTGGCACGCTGTTGGGATCGAAAAAATAAATTCACATCTTATCAAAATTTAAGCCAAAAAGTTGGCAAACGATTTCCTTTTACAAAATTGCCCGGATTCAGTAATGCCATTCCAGACTCCTGGAAACAAAAACTAAGGACGCAAAGCAGGTTCAATAACGACAATGATCAACACAATACTGAGGCTTCTTTAACTACGAAAGGAATTACTTGTAAAAAATCCTGCAGCATTTTCGTTAAAAGAAAATTTAAAGACTGCAAGCAAACAATCGCCTTCGCAGACTAGGTGTCAACGAATTAGATAAAATAAACGAAATTCATAGTCTCTCATTTAGAATGACTAAAGAAACAAAATTAAGCATTTTTCAGATTAAGTTCTCAAACTCATTTATAATTCATAAGTTTGATAGCCAATAAAAAATGGCTTAATTCGTCACGTGCATGAGTTTTGATACCCAATGAAAACCTAGATGAAAACCACACGTGTTTTGGATATCGTATCCAAACCACACGTTGCTTTCATCTGATTCCTCATTGAATATCAAGATTCACGCATCAAAACAAAAGAAATTAAGCATAAGAACAGAATTAACATCCTTGGGAACTTACATTTTTAATAAAATGTTTTTAACAATAAGACTCATGAAACTGGAAATTAAAACTGTTTTAAATACACATAGCGTGCGATACTAAATACAGTTTCATAAACAGTACTTATTTACCTACGTTTTTGCTCCAATCCAATGACAAATTTTCTTTGCCAACAATTCAGACTCAAGCATAACGATTTCCTTAATATGAAAGTCTAGCGCTTCGAAACCTAATGTAAATCAGGTAATAGGTGAGCGAACCTCCCGAAGGAATGAATAATTTTCTTTTCGCGAGTAATTCGCTATTCGTTAAAATAGTTTACGCGTATTTGTTTTATACCTTGATGACGGGGAATACGACTTTCTTGACTTAATTCTCTTCTTCGTAAACCATTTTTGGCTCCTACACCGTGCTACTCCTTCCATACTCGTGGTTGGACGCTAATGACTCATGCATACAAACGCGTTCTTTCGGAAAAGGGGAAATATTTAACACGGCATAATTTCTTATTGTTTCGTTTGTGAAAACATGTCACTGCATAATTTCCTATTGTTTTATTTGAGAAGCCATATCAAAAACTCGTGCTTCGTGTTTCATCAGGGGTTCCAAACACCTCGAAACAATAAAAGCACTCAGCCTGCGGCCTCGTGCTTTCATTACTTTCTCGGTGTTTGGAACCCCTGATGAAACACTCGCACTCGTTTTTGATATATTACATCATACATAATATTCTCCCACATAGAGTGCCACTCTACAAGATGAAAATCGCAGATTCTGATCTTTGTTTATATTGCGGTAGCCAAGAAACCCTACAGCATCTGTTAGTGAGTCGCCCATTGCTCAAGACTTTCTGGTCTGATGTTTTAACTTGGTTGAATTCCAACTCCAATTGTAAGATCTTATTCGACGAACTCAAGATTTTATACGGTTACAATTCTGGAGACCCAAGGTGTCTTCTCTTAAATTATTACATCTTAATTGCAAAATTTCACATCTTTATGTACAAGACGGATTCCAAATCTCCTACTTTTCCAGCCTTTATGGCATTATTGAAAGAAAAATTACTCGTATACAAAGTGCTGCCGTAGCAAACAAGACTTTACAAAAATTCCAAACAACATGGACAACCCTCCTACCCTTGTTGGATAGTTAATCAATGGTTTCTGGCACATTATTATTATCTTTTTTTTTTTTTTCGACCGCGTTTTTTAGCATAGTATAATTTAGTAATTTAAGACATGGCAATTGCTGTTAATTTTGTACAGTAAGCTTATTACAGTTGTATTGTGTATTGTTTAGTATATCGCTTTTGTTTGTGAGACCTGGTAATGTCATAAGTATTGTAAGTAAGTGTAAGCCATTGTGAGCGAATTTAAGTAAGGACGTTTTTCTGTAAGTAGAATATCTTAAATAAATTAAAAAAAAAAAAAAAAAAATCTTGTCCATTTCTTTGACATGTTACTTTCCCCCAAGATGTAGAGCTAATGAGACAAAATGCGATAATAAAATTTAACGTCGTATATTGTGACATCCGTCATTAGTATATATATGTTACCAGGGGCCCGTTTCTCGAAAGCCCCGGAAACTTTTCGGGCCCGAAAAGCCATTTTAGTTCATCTGTATCTAAAAACGGAGAAGTGTATACACGCCTGAAACTTCCTGTATGAAGAGAACCTCTGTCCATATTAAGAATGCATGAATAAAACAGCTCTGCAATCCTAAGTTTCGAGATTTTGCTAGGGCTTTACGGGCCCGAAAAGTTTCCGGGCCTTTCGAGAAACAAGCCACAGGGCCGGGTTACAAGTCAATCCTTACGGAAAAAAAGTGCCAATATTGTCAGAATATGGTTCCGACCAAGCTTGGCTATAAAGGATTTGAGATCACTGATTGCTTTATCTTAGTTAATGACCCGAAGTATCGGAAACGTGTAATAATTAACGGCCAATTGTTGCCATTTCTTATGCACAGGTGGGACTATCTAGAGATTGTTAATGACGGAAGAATGGTTGGTAAATATTGCGGCCAGGGGACTGGACAGAACATTTTTTTAACTGGAGACCAGATATTGATAACATTCCACTCAGACCAAAGTATACAATTAAGGGGATTCCTGATACATTTCACTGCTGGTCCACACGGTAAGAACTTTTCCTGATTTCTTTTGTTTGTTATATTATAAAGATGACGATTGAGTATCTTTGTAACATTAAACAACTGTTAACAGACCTGTATATCGAATGTAACATGGCTTAGTAGCTACACTTCGTCAAACTACGATTACGTCTCATTCAGAGACTCGACATAAATCACAGCGGAATTAATCTGTAAGGTAAACTCTGAAATTATGTTCAGCGGTATTATTTAACATATCAGTGCTAGCGGTGATATAGCTGTAAATATAAATAAACAATAACCTCAATTTTCCAAATGGAGGATCAGTTTGTCGCGGACATTAACGTAGCTCGAGGAAAACTGTGAGCCGTGAGGAACAGATAATGTCCAAGGACAAATATCCGAGCATATTTCTGCGCCACAAGGAGGCTATTGTGTTAATCATCCTTCAAATGTTTCGCAACAGGTGCGGTTTTGAAAATTAAAAATGTACTCGGATATTCCCAATTTTAGCTTGGGAATATTCAGTCACGTGACGCGTTTAGAGCAATGGCGTGCGAGCAAAAATATTTGACGGATTATAACAAGCAATAACAAGTAAATTTAGGCCTTTTAGTCTCTTTTAATAATATTATTTTGTCTTTTTTCGTTTTTGGTTTGTGAACCTGGGAAAGGGGACTGAGACTCAGAACATCAAGTTTTTATATGACGACTTAAAGATGTCACATTTAAAAATGTCCACCATCTCTTTTTTTTATGATTGAAATTTCCCGTTTTTCAATCATTACCTAAGACAATTTACATAGTTACAAATTTATATTCTTGTGAAGTATAGATGAAATAATTCATATTTGTACTGCGGTCGTAGATGAATGTGAAGAGTGATCATCGCAGTAAATTTTCCAATTTAAGCAATTGGAAAGAAGAAGCCTGAAAAAAATCAGGGCTTCAACGGGATTCGAACCCGTGACCTCCGCGATACCGGTGCGATGCTCTACCAACTGAGCTATAAAGCCACACATTGGGAGCGAGGTCAATTTATTGAGTTCATATTTTCCCGTGCAGTGAAGGGACTGGTCGCATGGACTTGTCCCAGGAACAGTTCACATAAAGCATTTTGAGGAAAAAGTCACCGAGACTTTTGCCAAAAATTCAAACCAGTTTGAATAGGCCTTTTGCAACAAACGATCACATGATGCAAAATCCGCCATGTTGGAGGGTAAGCTCATTACTCCCGCACTGGGACGTTAAAACAAAGAGACCTTAACCAGTCAAGCTTGACTGTTCTTTGTTTTAGTGTCCCATTGCGGGAATAATAATGAGCTTGCCCTCCAACATGGCGGATTTTGTACCATGTGATCGTTTGTTGCAAAAGGCCTATTCTTGGGACTAGTCGCAGGGACCAAAATTAGGTCCCTGAGACTAAATTTTGAAACAAAAATGGCCAGTTAACACAAGGCGACTTATCCCCGCAACTTTTTGCAGGGACTAGTCTCTTGCTGTGTGCCACACACGAGGTCGGCGTAAAGATCGTAAAGGTCGGCTACCGACCTTTACGGCTTTTGAATGTTCTTTCTGCCTCTCAGTAACTTCAACTCAAATTTTCACGACTTATGATTATTTTTTTCAACATTTCACGTTAATATGAATTGTAGTTGTGCACTTCAAATTAAAAGAAAAAGAGAAAAGAGTCGTGTTTTTCCCCGGCGATAAATTGTAAGTTTCTTGCCGAATTCCGAAGCGAATAAATAAATGAGAAGTTTTTATTGTGGAATCTTTTTTGTAGTTGTCCCACGCACGGCCGTCTGGTGTAACGAAGTCGCGTCCTATTTAGGTTCAAACAGAATTTTCAAAATATTAACCAGTAAGTGATCATATGATACAATGCTTATTTATTGAGCGAGATCGGGCCAGAAGGAAAATATTTGGCTCTCGGTCAGGGCATACGGTTTCCCGTCTGGCCCTCCCATTCACTCAATAATTAGATATTGCAGTACTTACTGAATCCAAACATTACTTCACCAGTGCCACCCAAGATTGTTTCAGATGCTGCGGTGAGGGTACAGCCAGGTAGCCAAGTGCCATGTTCAGCTACTGGAACCCCTCCCATATACATAGCATTAATACAAAACTTTACAGTGCTGATGAACAGAACAGACACTGCAAACAGTAAATTATACAAGGAAGGTAACTACACCTGTCTGGCTACCAGCAAGTATGGAACTGATGTAAAGCACTTCGTTTTAAAAGGAGGTGAGAAAATCAGATATTTTGAAATTAATACTATGCATTCTGAATTGCGACTAGCAATTTGACACAATTATTTAGGTCATAACAAAGGCAGGGATTCGAGGAGGACAGAATCTGTTCCCACGCATTTTTTTTATGTTCTTAATATTTCTGATATGTTCTTATTAAAATGCGAGCAAATGTAAAGTTGTGAATTGATTTAAAGTTTCCCTACTGGAAGCAATTTGCAGTGACATGTTATGGCATAAGATGGCATGGCAAAGCGACGTGTCTTTTTGTAAGTCAGGGAAGAAAACAACAACAAAAAATCCAAATGGAAGATGAGATAAGATAACTTTATCTTCACAGTTTCAATAACTACTTTGTCCACATAATGTTTAATCTAGCACTAATTAACTAACTACAGTCGAACCCGTTTTAGGCGGCCCTTAGCCTGCGTGGCAGGCGTCCGAAGGGGAGGGAAAGGGGAGAGAGGAGCCAGTGAAGTGCGAGAAGATCGGACGCTTAAGGATCGCGGTAGGGGACGCTTGCAAGGACGCTATTGTTTTCTTCATTCCGCCCTCTAATAAACTATGCAAACCCACTCAACTGTGGAATGTCTGATTGTCAAAATTACCCAATCAGAATCACACCACTTCTTTCGTAACAAAATCTGTAGGCGCCAATGGGTTCTCGTATTTCTTGCTTTTTTTTGTTTTGCACGAAAAAATCAATTTTAAAATTTGAAGACCTTAGCTTCGGACGTTGGGAAAAGCGAGAAGAGGCCGAGCCAAAAAGAAAGCAATTGTAACAATGTTTGTAGAGTTTGCCAGATAAATCTTAAAGTAACATATGGCAAATGTGTGGCTAAAGCTTGTGGAAATATATTCAAACTGCAGGCGAGAAAAAAATTATTCGGAGTTGTCCTAAGCGAGTCTCTGAAAAGCTTTGGGGTAACAGTGATTCCTTCTTGCATCGATTCGCAGTGGGCATGCAGTGCCTGTTCATGTTTCAACTGTATGCGACTCACAAGCCACTAAACTGCCACCGAGTAGTGTTCTTCTTCAGTGATTGTAGAAATCGCTTATCTGTGGCAATTCCCGCCGATGCACAGAGAACGTCAAATTTGCCCCCTTCGATGTCTTCCAAACAAACTAGCTTCTGAGCCAAATATCAGGCAGTCAAATTCATGACCTCGCCTTCCATAATCCGGTTGCTAATAATTCTGAAAAGAAGCGTTAGCACTAACATCGGTTAACGTATGATGAATTTTAGTTCGAAACGATCTCTTGATTTAACCGCCTTGTTGAATATAAATGCGAGAAGACCTTAATGGTTCGAATGACAGGTCGCTGACCAATCAGAAGGATGGATTTGGTAATTAATTAAACCTGACCAATCAGGATTTTTACGTTCGTCTGGTGAAGAAAAAAACAAAGAAAACAACAGCTTCCTTGCAGGCCGTCCCTTCTCCCTCCCTTTCTACGCCTTGCCAAGCAGGCTAGGCGGTCCTGTATTAAGCGGTCACCTCTACTAAGCGGTCGCTGTCACCCTTTACTAAGTCACAACGAGCTGTTTCTATTGTCTTGATCTGTATTAAAGGGTCACATGATGTCAATTACTTGTTCATACAGTTTCGAAAAATGTATCACTCAAGGTGCAACAACCTATTTTCTTCTTTATTTTTTGCAAATCATTAAAACGCCGAAAATGAGTGCTTCCAATTTAAGGTGAAATGTCTTTTCAGCACTGACTTTATTTCAGTGAAACGTTTTTCTTGCAACCTGTAATAGGCGGTCACCCTGTATTAAGCGGTCACTTAGCCATTCCCCGAGGATGGCCGCTTAATACAGGCTCGACTGTAACTAACAGACTGACTGACTGACTGACTGACTGACTGACTGACTGAACGACTGAACGACTGAACGACTGAACGACTGAACGACTGACCGACTGACCGACTGACCGACTGACCGACTGAAAAACTAACTAACAAACTTACTAACTACCTAGCTGACTAACCTACTAACCGACTGACTGACTGACTGACTGACTGACTGACTAAGTAACTGCCTAACTAACTAGTTAACAAACTAGCTAACTAACTGACTGACTGATTAACTAACTAAATAACTAACTAGGTAACTAACTAACTGACAAACAAACTTACTAACTACCTAACTGACTGACTGACTCACTAACTTACTAACTAACTAAATGACTGACTGACTAGCTAACTGACTAACTAACTGACTGACTGACTAACTAACTGACTGACTGACTGATTGACTAACTAACTAACTAACTAACTAACTAACTGCCTGACTGACTGACTAACCAACTAATTAATTAACTAACTAACTTACTGACTGACTGACTAACTAACTGACTAACTAAATAACTAACTGACTGACTTACTGAATAACTAACTAACTGACTGCCTGAGTGTCTGACTGACTAACTAACTAACTAACTGACTGACTGAATGACTGACTGACTGACTGACTAACTAGAAACTGACTGACTGACTGACTAACTAACTTACTAACTTACTAACTAACTACCTAACTAACAAACTAACTTACTAACTAACTAACTGACTGACTAACAAACTTACTTCCTAACTTACTAGACAACTAACTGACTGACTAACTAAATAACTGAATAAGTAATTGACTGACTCACTGACAAACTAACTTACCAACTAACTAACCGACTGACTCTGAATAACTTGCCAACTAACTAACTGGCTAACTAACGCACTGACTAACCAAATAGATAACTAACAAATTTAAACAAACCAACTGACTGAATGATTGACTGGCTGACTAACTAACTAACTAACTTACTAGCTGACTGACTGACTGACTGACTGACTAACTAACTTAACTGACTGACTGACTGATTCTTTACCTAACTTACTACCTAACTAACTAACTAACTAACTGGCTCACTGACTGAGTAACTCACTATCTAACTAACTAGATAACTAGCTTAGTTACCAATTGACTGTCTGTCTGTCTGTCTGACTGAGTGACTGACTGACTTAACTAATAAGTACAATTGCAAAGTTGTCATTATTGTTAGTTTTGAAACGCCTATATCGTTTATCAATTTCTTTTAAAACTTTTCACCAATTAAATATCAGTTATCATTCCAGCCATGTATGTGATTTCAAAATCAAAGCCTTCATGATTTTGCACGTACCCAAAAGTTCTGAGTTTTTACCGTTAGGAAATAGTCTTTGTTGTGGGCGCCACGTTTCTCACAACGCCCTAGTTTTATCACGTGGCATAGGCAATAAAAAACGAAGCGGAACTTCTTTTAGTCAGATATTGTTAGTGAAGTTACACGGCTACCGTGCTAAGTTCAGGAAATCCAATTTATCGCTAGTTCAAGTGTATTTCGCTGTCTCTCTGCTTCCCTTTGGTATAACTCTTGGGCCAAAGTATGAAAGTTTTTTTTTTTTTTTGGTATGAGTTATTCGCTAAGTTGCGAACTTTTAGTCTTTTCATTATCCCGAAAAGTTTCATTTCGTTCCTAGGTTTTATTGAAATCGCTTTCACGAGATCTAGGGCTTATTGTCAAGTTACTTTACTTGGTCCAGTTGTCATATGATTACCAAATTGTGATTCTTTCGCGCTATATTTAGCTCTTTTGCACGATAGCCTTGATATCTTCGTTTGCTACGACCAGAGTTGTTATTTCCCCAGTTTACTAGTTTCAAGTGTCAATTGCCACGTCTGTCTCACCCTATCGTCTTGTTAGTTTTATCTTGATTTCTCTATTCTCTTAGATTTGTATTTTTATGCCTGATCTTGGGGGCCGTATTTTTAATTAGTAGATACAAAAACAGTGCATAGTGTTAAACACGCGCGCTGATTGGCTCGTCAAACTCCGAATATCCTGTGCTTTTTACCTCTGAGCAACTCAAGAGAAAATGGCGTACCGCTTTGCAACCGTGACAAGTGAAGAAATCATTCAAGTTAATTTTTTTCCTGGTGTATTTTATCTGACTGTTTTAGTATATATATCCACCGCTAGCCACTGACACTGAGGTGAATAGATGTTAACTATGGTTTTTCAGTTTGAACCTGCTTAAACGGCTACTACATCTACTTGATCCTCTGTTATTTGTTTAATTTTTGTTTACTTTTCTTTGAGTTTAATAGTATAGATTCCTTGTTTAGGTTAAGTAGCCGCGTTTTTCCCATCGATGAATTGTGAGTTTCTTGCGTCCTATTTAGGTTCAAACAGAATTTTCAAAATTTTAACCACTAAGTGGTCATATGATACAATGCTTATTTATTGAGCGAGATCGGGCCGGAAGGAAAATATTTGGCTCTCGGTCAGGGCATACGGTTTCCCGTCTGGCCCTCCCATTCACTCAATAATTAGATATTGCAGTACTTACTGAATCCAAACATTACTTCACCAGTGCCACCCAAGATTGTTTCAGATGCTGCGATGAGAGTACAGCCAGGTAGCCAAGTGCCATGTTCAACCACTGGAACACCTCCCATATACATAGCATTAATACAAAACTTTACAGTGCTGATGAACAAAACAGACACTGCAAACAGTAAATTATACAAGGAAGGTAACTACACTAAAAAAACTTTCCTGTCCGCATACTATTGTTCAAGCTGTTCCGGCGTTCAAATATGAAAGCGGCTATCTAATCGGTTACTTTAAAACACGCGATCCTCGAATGTTTTTCCAAGACGTAACACGATCACGTACAGTGATTTAAATCAACAACTGATCGATTCGCGCTAAAATTGTTCGGTGAATTTAACTGGACTAATTGGAAATACGGTCCAACGGACTCATATGCTCCATGTAGCTCTTCGTGTATTTCCGAAGTTGCCTCCATGGCCTTCCTTACCTGCATGAAATTGCTTGGGACCCATTCCTAATTTCCTGAGCTGCGACAAAAGCCAAGCAAATTAAATGAGTTGTTATTGACTTCGGACTGTTGGGAGGACAAAATGAAACCGATTGAAACATAAAACAAAGAAATAACATTGAAGAAAACATGGGAAAATAAGAGCGAAAGGCCCTAGAAATCTGATAGTTTCTTCGCCGCGCACCGCGTGACAAAATAAAAGTGCAACGAATGAAAGATGAAAGTTGTAAATCCTCTGGTGTAAATCAAAAAGATGACAAAGAAACAAGCCAATTATTTTGAGATAAATCGTATTTAAACTATGTTAATTTAGTGCCCACTTAGTTCTTTTCTCAAGGGTTTTGTAGTAGCTGACTCAAAAATGTATATTTTAATGAAGCGAATAAACTAAACAAAGAAACCGCGGGGGTCGCCGTAAATTAATTATTCAGAAACTAAGCGTACAAAATACTGTTCAATTTAAAACCTTAAATTCCCAACTAAAGGTAACCAAACGAAAGAAACGGGACAGCCGGAAGTTCAGTACCAATAAATTTTCATTCAACATGAGGAGAAAAACCTATCTAATAGCTAAAAATGTTCAAAATTTCGCACACCTGCTTCGATGCATGGCAGCATGAAATTCATTCGAGTTTACCGACAACTTTGGCAGTCATTTTATCCGCCGTGGCCTTACCAGTCGTTCCGAAAGTTGAATTCAACTTTGTAGTAATACTGTACATCACCAGTTTGGTTTTGTTAAGTCCAGGAAGCTGCTTTAAATCCGCGATCCGTTATCAAAACTTGATTTCAAAGCACACAGATCGTAAGTAATGGTAATAGGACTGAGTGGAGTCCAATTCGGTCTGTGGCATAGGCAATAAAAAACGAAGCGGAACTTCTTTTAGTCAGATATTGTTAGTGAAGTTACACGGCTACCGTGCTAAGTTCAGGAAATCCAATTTATCGCTAGTTCAAGTGTATTTCGCTGTCTCTCTGCTTCCCTTTGGTATAACTCTTGGGCCAAAGTATGAAAGTTTTTTTTTTTTTTTGGTATGAGTTATTCGCTAAGTTGCGAACTTTTCGTGTTTTCATTATCCCGAAAAGTTTCATTTCGTTCCTAGGTTTTATTGAAATCGCTTTTACGAGATCTAGGGCTTATTGTCAAGTTACTTTACTTGGTCCAGTTGTCATATGATTACCAAATTGTGATTCTTTCGCGCTATATTTAGCTCTTTTGCACGATAGCCTTGATATCTTCGTTTGCTACGACCAGAGTTGTTATTTCCCCAGTTTACTAGTTTCAAGTGTCAATTGCCACGTCTGTCTCACCCTATCGTCTTGTTAGTTTTATCTTGATTTCTCTATTCTCTTAGATTTGTATTTTTATGCCTGATCTTGGGGGCCGTATTTTTAATTAGTAGATACAAAAACAGTGCATAGTGTTAAACACGCGCGCTGATTGGCTCGTCAAACTCCGAATATCCTGTGCTTTTTACCTCTGAGCAACTCAAGAGAAAATGGCGTACCGCTTTGCAACCGTGACAAGTGAAGAAATCATTCAAGTTAATTTTTTTTCTGGTGTATTTTATCTGACTGTTTTAGTATATATATCCACCGCTTGCCACTGACACTGAGGTGAATAGATGTTAACTATGGTTTTTCAGTTTGAACCTGCTTAAACGGCTACTACATCTACTTGATCCTCTGTTATTTGTTTAATTTTTGTTTACTTTTCTTTGAGTTTAATAGTATAGATTCCTTGTTTAGGTTAAGTAGCCGCGTTTTTCCCATCGATGAATTGTGAGTTTCTTGCGTCCTATTTAGGTTCAAACAGAATTTTCAAAATTTTAACCACTAAGTGGTCATATGATACAATGCTTATTTATTGAGCGAGATCGGGCCGGAAGGAAAATATTTGGCTCTCGGTCAGGGCATACGGTTTCCCGTCTGGCCCTCCCATTCACTCAATAATTAGATATTGCAGTACTTACTGAATCCAAACATTACTTCACCAGTGCCACCCAAGATTGTTTCAGATGCTGCGATGAGAGTACAGCCAGGTAGCCAAGTGCCATGTTCAACCACTGGAACACCTCCCATATACATAGCATTAATACAAAACTTTACAGTGCTGATGAACAAAACAGACACTGCAAACAGTAAATTATACAAGGAAGGTAACTACACCTGTCTGGCTACCAGCAAGTATGGAACTGATGTAAAGCACTTCGTAATAAAAGGAGGTGAGAAAATGAGATATTTTGAAATTAATACTATGCATTCTGAATTGCGACTAGCAATTTGACACAATTATTTAAGTCATAACAAAGGGAGGGACTCGAAGAAGACAGAATCTGTTCCCACGCATTTTGTTTATTTTTTTTAATATTTCTGATATGTTCCTATTAAAATGCGAACAAATGTAAAGTTGTGAATTCATTTAAAGTTTCCCTGCTGGAACTGGGCAATTTGCAGTGACATGTTATGGCATAAGATGGCATAGCAAAGCGACGTGTCTTTTTCTAAGTCAGGAAAGAAAACAACAACAAGAAATCCAAAAGGGAAGATGAGATAAGATAACTTTATCTTCACAGATTAAATAACTCCTTCGTCCACACAATGTTTAATCTAGCACTAATTAACTAATTACAGTCAAACCCGTTTTAGGCGGCCCTGTATTAAGCGGTCACCCTCTGTTAAGCGGTCAGTAGTCAAAATCGCGAAAATTATTTTCCTTATTTACTTTAATTTTGACCTCTATTAAGCGGTCACTTTTATTAAGCGGTCGCTGTCACCCTTTACTAAGTCCCAACGAGCTGTTTCTATTGTCTTGATCTGTATTAGAAGGGCACATGATGTCAATTACTTGTTCATACATTTTCGAAAAATGTATCACTCAAGGTTCAACAACCGATTTCCCTGTTTATTTTTGTAAATCATTAAATCGCCGAAAATTAAGTGCTTCCAATTTGAGGTCAAATGTCTTTCCAGCACTGACTTTTTTTCCTGCAAACTGTATTAGGCGGTCACCTTGTATTAAGCGGTCACTTAGCCATTCTCTGAGGGTGACCCATTAACACTGCTTACTAACTTACTAACTTACTAACTTACTAACTAACTAACTAACTAAGTAACTAACTAACTAACTAACTAACAAACGAACTAACTAAATAACTAACTACCTAACTAACGACTGACTGACTGACTGGCTAACTAACTAACTAACTAACTAACTAACTAACTAACAGACTGATTGAATGACTAACTAATTAACCAACTAACTGACTGACTGACTGACTGACTGTCTGTCTGACTGACTGACTGACTGACTGACTAGCTAGCTAACTAACTAACTGACTGACTGACTGACTAACTAACTCACTAACTGCCTGACTGACTAACTAACTGCAATGTAACTTACTAACTTACTAACTTACTAACTTGCTAACTTAGAACTAGTTGACTGACTGACTAACTAACTAAATATCTAACTAACTAACTGACTAACTGACTGACTGGTTGAGAGACTAACTAACTAACTGACTGACTGACCGACCGACCGACTGACTGACTGACTGACTGACTGACTGACTGACTGACTGACTGACTGACTGACTAACTTAGCCATTCTCTGTGGGTGACCCATTAACACTGCTTACTAACTTACTAACTTACTAACTTACTAACTAACTAACTAACTAACTAACTAACTAAGTAACTAACTAACTAACTAACTAACTAACAAACGAACTAACTAAATAACTAACTACCTAACTAACGACTGACTGACTGACTGGCTAACTAACTAACTAACTAACTAACTAACTAACAGACTGATTGAATGACTAACTAATTAACCAACTAACTGACTGACTGACTGACTGACTGACTGTCTGTCTGACTGACTGACTGACTGACTAGCTAGCTAACTAACTAACTGACTGACTGACTGACTAACTAACTCACTAACTGCCTGACTGACTAACTAACTGCAATGTAACTTACTAACTTACTAACTTACTAACTTGCTAACTTAGAACTAGTTGACTGACTGACTAACTAACTAAATATCTAACTAACTAACTGACTAACTGACTGACTGGTTGAGAGACTAACTAACTAACTGACTGACTGACTGACCGACCGACCGACTGACTGACTGACTGACTGACTGACTGACTGACTGACTGACTGACTAACTAACTAACTTACTAGCTAACTGACAGACTGACTGTGTGATTTCAAAATCAAATCTTTCATAAAATCTTGATTTCTCACGTACCCAATAGTTCTAGAGTTTTTGCCGTTAGGAAATAGTCTGTATTGTGGGCGCCACGTTTCTCATAGCGCCCTAGTTTTTTCACGTAGCATAGGCAATAAAAAACGAAGCGTAAATTCTTTTAGTCAGAGATTGCTAGTGAAGTTACACGGCTACCTTGCTACGATCAGAGGATCCAATTTATCGCCAGTTCAAGTATATTTCGCTGTCTCTCTGCTACCCTTTGGCACGAGTCTCGAACTAAAGTACGTAAGGTTTTTTTGGTATGAGTTATTTGTTAGATTGCGAACTGTTGGTCTTTTCGTTATCACGAAAGGTTTCATTTAGTACACAGGTTTTATTGAAATCGCTTTCACGAGATCAAGGGCTTATTGTCAAGTTACTTTACTTGGTCCAATTGTTATATGATTACCAAATTGTGATTCTTTTGCGCTATATTTAGCTGTTTTGCAAGATAGCCTTGATATCTTTGTTTGTTGCGACAAAAGTTTTAATTGCGTCAGGTTAACAGTTTCAAGTGTCAATTGCCACGTCTGTCTCACGCTTTGGTCTCGTTAGTTTAATGATGATTTCTCTATTTTGTTAGATTTGTATTTTTACTGACCTTATCTAAGGGGACATATCTTTAACTATCGCTTTTCAGTTCGAACCTGCTTATATGGCTACTGCATCTACTTGCATGACTGCTTCACCTATTTGTAGCATGCAGAACAGGCGTAATTCTTTGCGTATTTTAGGGGAACAGAGGCGAAAGCGAGGCGAGCGCGAGGCGAACGAGAAGCGCGAATTGATTGCGAGGGAAGGATCGCTAAAAAAACCTTCCTGTCCGCATACTATTGTTCAAGCTGTTCCGGCGTTCAAATATGAAAGCGGCTCTCTAATCGGTTACTTTAAAACACGCGATCCTCGAATGTTTTTCCAAGACGTAACACGATCACGTACAGTGATTTAAATCAACAACTGATCGATTCGCGCTAAAATTGTTCGGTGAATTTAACTGGACTAATTGGAAATACGGTCCAACGGACTCATATGCTCCATGTAGCTCTTCGTGTATTTCCGAAGTTGCCTCCATGGCCTTCCTTACCTGCATGAAATTGCTTGGGACCCATCCCTAATTTCCTGAGCTGCGACAAAAGCCAAGCAAATTAAATGAGTTGTTATTGACTTCGGACTGTTGGGAGGACAAAATGAAACCGATTGAAACATAAAACAAAGAAATAACATTGAAGAAAACATGGGAAAATAAGAGCGAAAGGCCTAGAAATCTGATAGTTTCTTCGCCGCGCACCGCGTGACAAAATAAAAGTGCAACGAATGAAAGATGAAAGTTGTAAATCCTCTGGTGTAAATCAAAAAGATGACAAAGAAACAAGCCAATTATTTTGAGATAAATCGTATTTAAACTATGTTAATTTAGTGCCCACTTAGTTCTTTTCTCAAGGGTTTTGTAGTAGCTGACTCAAAAATGTATATTTTAATGAAGCGAATAAACTAAACAAAGAAACCGCGGGGGTCGCCGTAAATTAATTATTCAGAAACTAAGCGTACAAAATACTGTTCAATTTAAAACCTTAAATTCCCAACTAAAGGTAACCAAACGAAAGAAACGGGACAGCCGGAAGTTCAGTACCAATAAATTTTCATTCAACATGAGGAGAAAAACCTATCTAATAGCTAAAAATGTTCAAAATTTCGCACACCTGCTTCGATGCATGGCAGCATGACATTCATTCTTCACGCTAAAGCGAAAGCTCGAGTTTACCGACAACTTTGGCAGTCATTTTATCCGCCGTGGCCTTACCAGTCGTTCCGAAAGTTGAATTCAACTTTGTAGTAATACTGTACATCACCAGTTTGGTTTTGTTAAGTCCAGGAAGCTGCTTTAAATCCGCGATCCGTTATCAAAACTTGATTTCAAAGCACACCGATCGTAAATTATGTTATTCGAAGCTGTTGAAGGAAAAATTCTTCACCAGAAAGATTTGAGAGGACTCTGCACTGCCTAATATTCCATTCTCACGGCACTTGAACATTGATTTGTGTTTTTCCTTTCTATTTTAAGTCCCAAAGAAGTACTTTCTCCGTTTTAGGGATGAGAACAAGACCATGGAAGTTTTATATGTAAGATTTGGCCCACAACGCGCCATGATCACCATTGTTTTTTTAAACACTGTGATTGGCTGGTTTTTTAGGGTGTGTCTGGGGGCGGAAGAGCTTGTCTTGAACAATGATATGCTGACAGGCGGGATTTTTAAGCGATCCTCCCCTCGCATGCAACTCGCACTTCGCGCTCGCCTCGCTTTCGCCTCTGTTCGCCAGAAATACGCAAAAAATCACTCCTGTTCTGCAGGCTACTTATTTGTATCTACCAGGAGCCATAATCAGGGACGAAGACCGTAAGCGCGCGCCATTTCTAGTATTGGGGCTGGCCCCATGATATGGGACAATTTGTCTATCTCTAGAACAAATTGCGCCATCGCCTACGGCACACGCGCGTACATTGCTGCGAGGGTTTTCGCGGATGTCGCGCAGGGGAAATGGGGTCCAAAATTCCCGAAATCGTTTATGCTTTTGGGCCGCAACTCAACGCCTTTATGGCTGTTGGAAGTTTGCTTAAGTATTTTCGTCCTAAGTTGTTCCAGTTTGAGTGAAGACAGTGCCGAATTTAGGTATGTCCTGCTTTATATCGCTGATCAAGGCGAGTTCCGCTGCTTCTTTTAAAATGAACTTCCATTTACTACCCCAATCTAAATTTCACTTATGAAGAAGATTAACAGCTTTTCCATAACACAGAAAAAAAAAAACTAGTTGGATATGTTTGGATATAGCAGCGTTTAGGCCCAACAAGTGACAATAGGTTTATGTCCGTAGATGCTGCTTAGTTTTGTTTGTGTAAAAATCCAATAAATTGCCTGTTGTCGATGAATAAGACCGCCCGCCGATGCGTGTTTTGCACAGCTAGTAAAACATGACAAATTGGACTTCGCACTTTGGTGTGAAAACGTACATCGAACTCATATAATATCTCTAGTTTTTGAATATGTTTAAGGTTGATTAATGTTTGAGAACATATTAAAAGCTTAGCTGAAAATATGTGAATACAGCAGAAATAATCAGAAAAATTACTATGACACTTTTAATCAACTCGAATAAAGATTTCGATTGAGTCAAAACTCCTTGTCTATTTCATTTTCGCGTTAAGTTTCACAAAGTGAAAGAAACACGCATGATGTTAGAAGCCTTTTGGTCAACGTTGGTGAAAATTGTTGTAGTATCTCAGCACAAAAGACAACGAAACAAATCTTTTTCACGATTTGTTCACAATCTGAAAACACTGACTCGGACTAGCTTGAAAGTGCACGTGCTGCACTATGCAAATGAACCACTCGTACACGTCAGACTTGCCTTTCAAAAACTTTCGCAAACTCGCCAAACGAGCAGGAACAATAAGAAACTATCAAATACAGGTTTTGGTTATGATTAAGCATTGTTTGGCAAACTCACAAATTAACTCGATAGCGGAGTAAACAGTTGTCTTACAAAATTTTTCTCTACAAAACAAACACAAAAGTTTACGCGTATAACTAGTCGGCGAGCGGATTTTATTCATTCACAGCGCGAAATTAAAGAAATTCTCGACCCTGAAAAACACACCTTTGCCATTAAAACAGAGTATAAAAGTACGTAGAAGAGCTCTGGTTCTACTTCTCTGTTTTATTCCCTGCCATCGCTGTAAAAAATCGGTAAGAGAAAGTCGCAACTCTCACATTTGATCACTCAACGTGACAACATCCACGCGAGAGCCCAAGACACGTGCGTGGATTAGCGCAGATATATGATGTCAGGATGGCGCAATTTGTTCTAAAAATATAAAAATTGTCCCATATCATGGGTCCGCTCACATCCCAAGATTACGATCTCCATCCCTGATTATTACTCCTGGCGCTACCCCTCTAGTTATTTAGGCCATCCCCCTTTGTTGTTTTGTCTACTGTCGAATACTTTTTCTTATTTTGGGTCGGTCGGTCGGAAAAGAAAAAAAAAAGGCCAAAAAAGGAGACGTCTGCAACTAGGAGACTCATTACCTCAGAATATATCTGCGGAACCTGGAAACGACAGGACGAGGTTAAATGCAAAGTCGACATGGCGACAATAGGGACTTTAAGCCGGAAAGCAATACATATCATCGACCTAAACCAGATAGACAGCCCATGACATATTACACCACGCATCACTCAGTTCGTTGTATGGCGAATATCATCGGCCTAAACCAGATGAGCCATGCTGCCTAAATAGTACTCCTGTTAGCTTAAATAGCACTTCTGTTAGCCTAAATATCGCTCGGTTACCCTAAATAGCGCTCCGGTTAGCCATCATTAGCTTAGAATGGGTTAGGGTTAGCTTTTATATTAGGGTTGGGATTTCTAGTCAAAAAAATAGAGAATTTGGCAGAGTAACATCGGTGATTCGTTGAATATGATTCCCGCTTGGTAATCCGATGATCCAGGTTCGAGTCTTCTTCATTCCAACTTTTATTTAACTTAAGAAAAAAAGTTTAAGTGTGATTTTTCACTTTGTATAAAAAATAAATTGTTTCACATGGTCTAAGTCGATGTGATGTAGTTGCTTCCCTTTAAGCAGTGGGAACGCGGACAGCGACGGGGACGCCAAAACCTGTGAGAAGACTGGGGAGAGAACGGCCCATTGCGACAGAAATCAGCACAGTCGGAAACCATAGATTTTACGTCTGAAAATGAAAACAGCTAGACAAGTTTTAATGGTGTACACCCTTTTAAATGTGCTAGAATCGCACCATAATAAACCGTTTGACATTTTAGTGCTTCTTGAAAGGAAAACTTTGAACAATTTCGATTGAAATGCATGTAAGTTGTCTTTATTAAACCGCGCAGCCATAGGCTGAGCGGTTTCTTGCTCTGCCTTCGGTTGTTATTAAACCGCACAACCGTAGGCGGGGCGGTTTCCTGCTCTGTCTTCGGGTTTTTTTTTTTTTTGTGTCGTTTTGTCGGTTACTAATCCCAAACCTCCGCGGATGATGTCATTATCAGCCAAATACAGGCCATTTCTCGGTGTTTTCGTCATTTCCCCCCTCAGGAAGGTTTTGTCAAGTTAGCGAATTAACTATTTAGAGAAAAAATGGCCGCCGACGGGAAAAATGTTTATTTGGTCAAACTTGGGCTAAAATCCTTCGGCGATGGGCATCAGGACATTTGCAAGGATAATGCATCTACTTGGGACCAGCTGCTGGCTACTAAGGCTGAAATTATCCAGAGTTAAGCTGTATTTTCGTTTTCCGTGCGAAACAGAAGAGTTTGTAATCTGGAATTTTTGTTTCTGTTCACTTTCGAAGGGAATATTCAATGCCCTAAAAAGATATTGCGTCTGGCCATGGAATACGCTGACGGTAATAAATGTAAGATCGGGTTTACTTCGCCAGAAGCAATGGTGGAATTTCTGGGAAAATAAAGTTAAAACTTAGCCTTAGCGCTCGTCAAAAACCCTTTTAACAAATGTAAATTTATATTAGTTTGAAAGGTCAAGGTATTTTTTCCTTAGACATAAACAAAATTCTCCGATTACAAGTCACGTTTTTGCGTAATGAAATTCGGTCGTGATGTAACAGTAGACAACAACGGTAACTATGTCACGTTTCATAAGCAGAATGTTCGTATAAAGATTAAAATAAATAAAATCTCTTACAACCCAGACACTGAGTCAACTTTGAATCACGCAGTCTCTGTTGTTTCCAATCTTTTAAGGTAAAGACTTGTTTCCTTAAGGTAAAGACTTGTTTCCATATCTCAAACCGCCCTCTCCCTATTCACGTACACTCACATGAAATTTCTAAGTTTCTTGACACAGAGACTTAGTTTCTGCTCAAGAAATGTTGTCAAAGTGCAGGTCTCTTCAATTTTTAAAGGATAATAAAATTCGCTGCGACGAGGTCAATTTGAACTCGGAGTTCCAGACTGGCAGTCTTTCCACCCTAACCACTAGACCCACCGAGGATTCGCTGGCAGTGAATGGTTTGATTTAAGTAGTATATCGAGAACCCGAACGCTATAAAAAAGCTAACCATTAACCCCAACCCTAATTAATTGTTTCCAGGTAATGGTTCCTCGCAAAACGTTGTTGCTAAATATTACATAGTGTTTTTGTGAGCGCAAAAGAGTGAAAAGAGCGCGGGGTTTTTAATTTTTTTTTAAGCTTCTTGTTTACATAAGCTTTCAAAAGTATATTTCACGGTACGCATATGTTCGCCGACTGGTTGAGTCGTTTCAGCTTTCTCCGATCTTTCTTAGACTTTCGAATGAAACATCTCATATAACAAAGTTCCTAGAAACTAGTATCACGGGTACTTAGCGTTAACACAGCAGTAGAAACGAAAGCGAAAGCTCACGTTTCAAGGAGCGTAGCCAGGGGGTCCTGGGGTGCCCGTTGACCCCCCCCCCCCTTTGTAAGCTTTTTTGTCAATGCAAACAACCTTCATTATTCAGACCGACAATCGGGTGAGTACCCCTGTTTGACTCAGTGTGACCACCCCCCTTGAAAATCCTGGCTATGCCCATACGTTTTCAGACAATGCGTAATGAGCTAGACTCACGTCGGGCCTGAACGCAGAACGTCAACCTATTCCCCGCCAGTCATGCGTAATAGACCTTTTAAATTTTCCCTGATCCTGTGAAGTTCCCGTCGCCCTCGGCGTGTTGTTGCTTAAAGTCGGTAACTGGAGGAAGAATAGATCGACGTCGTTGCTCCCGCCAAACTGAACATGTTTGCCCTCACGTGACTTTGCGTGCCTGGCCTCCGCTCAGACCATGTGCGTTTCGTCTGAGTGGAGCAGCTTGGTGAGTTTCATCCTGTCTTTGTTGAGATTTTCTGCTTTCGTAACTTAACATACTTATCCTGTAACTATCGCCCTAATTATGATGTATTTCTGATTCCTTTTTTAGCGTGATTCTGTAACCAAGCTGATCTCTACTGATCTCAAATCAATGATTAAATGATCTGTCGCTTCGAACATGTGTGGTTTGTTTTACTGGTCGATTGACGACAACAGTCGTAATTAAGGTCATTCCACTGAAATAGAACCTGCACTGAGATTTTTGTCAAACTTTGCCTCTTGAATGTTTATATTATAGAAACTTAAAATTTAAATCAAAGAGGGGTCCCCATCCCATGCCCATGTTCCTTTAGGAGCTACAGCACTTCGTTATATACCCCATACAGGGTTCGTACAGGTCATGAAAAACCTTAAAAGTCATCAAATTTAAAAATTCCATTTCCAGGCCTGGAAAGTCATGGAATTTAATTGTCGGTCCTTGAAAGTCATGGAAAATTAAAGTTTTGTTTGACAGATTATTTACTGCAGATCACAAGGCAGAGTAAACAGCAGGCATTTTGATGAACGCCAGAGTTTTTTAAAAATAGAAGAACCGTAACCAGGATAAGACGTCTTAAAAATTGTAAAAAAAAAAACGCTTACTGGCTATATATAGATAAAAACTTTGGATATTATCAGTATCTGGCAACTGCGCACCTACCCCTCCCCTAGCCCAACAGTAACACTAACTTATTAACTTGTTATAAGATGTTGGGTTAGGGGAGGGGTAGGTGCGCAGTTGCCCAGATATTGATATTGATCCAAAATTTTCAAAGTTTTCCGCTGTCAGGCTACAACCTTCAATGAATAAAATAGAGAAAATCGACAACTACTTTATATACAGGAATAGGTGGGACTAATAAAAAGAATATATTAAAACGGAAGAAAAATATGTATGCAGGTGTCAAAAAAAACCTAATTGTTCTTTTTTAAAAGAACAGACTACTGATTAGGGAGGCAGCCTTGAATTGTTATCTGCATGATCTATCAAAGGCGGTGTGCCATGATTCTAGTGTCTTGCGGATACGAGAAGAATCCTTGTCAATCACTTGGGAATTTTTAAGGTCAATCGATTGATTTGCAGACCAAGCGTGTTTAGAGATATTAGACCCTCTTGCGTAAGACCTCACATTCCTCATATGTTTTTTTCCCCAGCTTCAAAGCATCTGCCAGTCTCGCCCACATAACTCCATGGACAGTAGCACAAGATATTTTGTAAACATCGTTTGGTTGCAAATCAATCGGAGGTCGGGACTTAAGAGAGGGAAATTCCTGTTGTAATGTCTTTAGTGGCTTGCTGACAACTCGGATATTGGGTTTTTTAAGAAGTGTAGTTATAAGCTGAGAAATTCCATTGATATAGGGGAGGACTGCATAATTAGAGAAATCGGAGGGTGCGGCCCATTTGGAAAAAACAGCCAGAGTTTGTGTATGTTGAAATGTTTAAGGTTAAAAAAGAAAGCTCCAAAACAAGTAAAGGTTTTGAATTTTTGAAACTGACAGCTAAACCTAAGGTCGTGGAAAAAGTGAAAAGGTCATGTAAAAGTCATGGGAAGTCATGGAATTGAAGAGCTCAAAAGAGTACGACCGACCCAGCCATAAATCCTTATAATAGCACAATGATTATAATAACATTTGCATGCTAAATTCTAGTTCCCGAAGATTGTTTCTACACTGAGAATTGGTCCATAAATTGGTTACATGAAGAAATTTATTACTCAATTCAAAGCAAAAGGATAAAACTGATGGGTCACCGTGCTCGTTTGGAGAAAATGACGATTTACCTCTATGTGAGGTCTAAGCTTAACTAAGAAAAAGCCACCAGTGTTTACTTCGCGCGCGATGATCTCGCCTGAAAATATGCGTAGCACTGCCAGCACAAAACATCATCTGTATTTCAGATTAAAGTGACTATTTCTTGAAATGATGTAGTAGTAGAAGTCTTTATTAAGAAATCAGTCACAACATACGTGCGGCTTTAAAATCAATGACAAACTCAGTAAGCTAAGCTGATAAACCAGTCATATATGTCATTGACTTCTTAAGTTTTTTTTTTTTTTTTTTGAAAACGCGAAAATCTGGGTCGGTCGGACGACGCGAAACAGAGGAAAAAGGGGATGGCCTTAGATTTGAGTAAGAAGCTTGAACCTCTAGAATCTTTACAATTACAATCATCATTGTAAATTTTACATAGTGTATATCTGCCGAAGCGTGTTTCGGTTAAACTTAAAAATGCCGCGTTTTCTTTAAATATATTTACCATTTCTATTATCCGGGCCAATTACAGAATAATAAATTGAAAATAGCAATAACCTGCTTTCCAAGAAAGCTGCGTAGACTCAACCAAAGCTTGTGGTGATATGGTTTACTTTTGAAATACCTTAATAACAACAACAATTTTATTCGTACACACAAAAATATAATCTTAACAATGTAAATAAATACAAGCAATAAACGGAGAAAAGAATTTACGCAAATTGCAGTTAGCATTGGCTTGTCGATGGCGGAGGTGAAGAACGTTGCTAGTTAAATATTCGGTAGTATAGTGCCATCGAAAGCTCTTCGACAACTCGACTCCGCTGGAAAAAAAAGAAAGAAAGAAAAACTTTTCTTTTGTAATCAGATTGCGGGTTTATGGAAGTGCTAGCTTGTTTTAACCATTCCTAAATGTAATAGATGTGACCACTCCGCTAAAACACTGAACTAGACCTGCGATTAAGCGCTTAGCGCTGAAAAGTATAAGCGCTATAAAAATATTTTATTTTATTATTATTATATTCAGAAGTCATCCCGTTTCAAGTCTTTGTGTATCATTGTAGTTTTTTCCCCAATCTTTAATGACTGACTTAACTCCATCCTAATGCCCGGAACAAATCATCCACATTACGATGGTTTTCAGTTTACATTTAATCTGACAAAAACCGAGTTCATCTTAATCACATCAAGGGAGAAGTTACTGAGAGTTTCGAATGGTCGTTCTTTGTAAAATTAATTAACCAATAAGGATTCCCTCAACTGTGCTCTGTTCTGAGGTGAAAGTGGGGACACGAAGCGAATGACGACTGTTTCTCAGCAGTATCCCTTTTTAGTGTCTTTTTTAGATCATCTGAACACGCAGACCAGTTGAATCTGTTCTTTCTAATTTTGCGTTAGAATTATAGTGTTTTTATTGAGATTTTGATTCTCTGTTATTTATTTGTTTAATGTATATATAATTTTTTTTCATTTTTCTTTCAGTTTAATAGTATAAATTCCTTGCTTAGGTTGAGTAGCTGTGTTTTTGCGATCGATGAATTGTGAGTTTCTTGCGGGATTCCGAAGGGAATAAATAAATGAGAAGCTTTTATTGTGGAATCTTTTTTGTACTTGTCCCACCTATGGCCATGTGAGTTGCGTAGTCGCGTCCGATTTAGGTTCAAACAGAATTTCAAAATTTTAAACACTAAGTGGTCATATGATAAAATGCTTATTTATTGAGCGAGATCGGGCCACACGGGAATATTTGGCTCACCGGTTAAGGCATACGGTTTCCCGTCTGGCCCTCCCATTCACTCAATAAGTAGATATTGCAGTACTAACTGAATCTAAACATTGCTTCACCAGTGCCACCCAAGATTGTTCAGATGCTGCGGTGAGAGAAGAGCCAGGTAACCAAGTGACATGTTCAGCCACTGGAACCCCTCCCATATATATAGCATTGATACGAAACTTTATAGTGCTGATGAACACAACAAATACTGCAAGCCGTAAATTATACAAGAAGGGTAACTACACCTGTGTGGCCACCAGCAAGTATGGAACTGATGTCAAGCACTTCGTAATAAAAGTTGGTGAGAAGATAAGATATTTTGAAACTAACACTAAGCATAACAATTTGACACAATTATTGTAAGTCATAACAGACGAAGGGAGGGATTCGAGGAGGGACAGAATTTGTACCCACGCATTTTTCATGTTCTTCATCTTTCTGATATGTTCTTATGAAAATGCGACCAAATGTTGTGAATTCATGTGAAGTTTCCCTGGAAGCAATTTGCAATGACATGTTATGGCATGAAATGGCATAGCAAAGCGACGTGTTATGGAAAAAATAACAACAAGAAATCCAAATGGAACAAATTGTTTAATCCAGCAGGCAACTAACTAACTAACTAACTAACTAACTAACTAACTAACTAACTAACTAACTAACTAACTTACTAACTCTCTAACTAACTAACTAACTAACTAACTAACTAACTTAGTTACCAATTGACTGACTGTCTGTCTGACTAACTGTCTGTCTCGCTGAGTGACTGACTGACTTAACTGACAACTATAATGGCAAAATTGTCATCATCAGTGTCAATTTAACAGTAGGTGTCTGCCGAAAACATGTTTCGGTTAAACTTAAGAATTTCGCAGTTTCCTTTAAATTTATTTTACCATTGTGTTTATCGGACCAATTACAAAATATTAAAATAAAAATAGCAATAACCTGCTTTTCAAGAAAGCTGCGTAGATTCCATCAAAAACTGTGGTGATCATGGTTTACTTTTGAAATACCTTCACAAAAACAACAACAACAACAATTTTATTCATAAACACAAAATCTAAAAGAACACAAGTAGTAAACTGAGAAAAGAATTTACGTAAACTGCAGTTAGCATTAGCTGGTCGAGGCGGGAGGTGAAGAACGTTGCTAGTTACAAATACGTTAGTATAGTGCGATCGTAAGCTGTTCTCAAACTCGACTCCGCTGGAAAAAAAAGAAAGAAAGAAAAACTGTTCTTTTTTAATCATTGCGGGCTTATGGAAGTGCTAGCTTAAATCTACAGTAATAGACATCTCGTCGCGAAACACAGAACTAGACCTGCGATATTCAGGAGTTCAGTATCACGTTTTAAGTCTAGTACAACGTACATCGTTGTAAATTTCTTTTTCAATATTTAATGACCGACTTTTCTCCCCCGTAATGCCCGGAACAAATCATCCACACTACAGATGTTATATGTAGGGTAAACGATGGTTGTCAGATTATATTGAATCTGACAGAAACTGAGTTGATGTTAATCGCGTCAAGGCAGAACTGAGTTGTTAAGACTTTGGATAGCATTTCGTCTCAGTAATTAACAAATAAGAATTGCCTCAATTCACGGTGTTCTGTTCTGTTATAAACCCGGCAGGCAGCAAGTGCACAAACGGAGTGTAGAGAAAACACAAACCGATTGGCGATCGCTTCTCAACATTTTTTCCGTGTTTTTTTTTTTAAGATCTTATGCAGAGACAGACCATTTGAGCCAGTTCTTGCCAATTTTTCGTTAGAATTGTACTGTTTTAATCGAAAAATTTTCTTTTTGTTATTTAGTTGTTTAATAATTATTTTAAGCTTCGTTGAGTTTAATAGTATAGATCTGTTACTTATATTTTAGGTCAAGTAGCTCGCCGTTAATAGCTTTGATAATTGAGAGGGGTACGTACTACGATGACACAAAAGGGTCAATCACAAATCAGTTTACCAAAACACAAAACAATTTCCCAAACCACAAAACAATTTTCCAAAACACAAATCAGTTTACAAACACACAAATCAATTTCTCAAAACAAAAACCAATTTCGTCGAAACACAAATCAAAAAGACTGGGCACTTGCTCTGTTATGATCAGAGAGCCTGGATTTTCCGCGTCCAACATGGCGACTTCTAATTAACAATTCGATTATGAGGGGTGTTACTAAACTGCGGATTGAAGACCGCGGAACCTGCGGAACCTATATATATATATATATATATATTTTTTTTTTTTTTTTTCAAAAAAAAAAAAACGAAAAAGTGATTTTTTCAAACATTAAACTATAAAAAACTACGATAAAATACTTTTTACAAACACTGAGGGAAATTTTTAGTTTAAAACCAACGACGTTTTGACGGTTAAGTCACGTCATTATCAAGTGAAAAATCATAGTGCAGATGAAATGTGAAATATTAATTAAAATTAAAATATTAATTAAAATAGTGGTTCAATTACAATGGGAGTTTCGCACGAATTTAGTCACTCTGTGTGTGGAAGCTGGAATTTCATCCTTTATAGATAGTCTCTCGGGATCAATATGAGTATCTGGGCAACTGCGCACCTACCCCTTCCCTAACCCAACATGTTGTAATAAGTTAATAAGTTAGTGTTGCTGTTGGGTTAGGGGAGGGGTAGGTGCGCAGTTGCCCAGATTCTGATATTGATCCGTATCTCGTAGATGAGAAATAAAATAATAATAATAAAATTAAAAATTAAATAAATTAAAAACTCCCAAAACAATACTGTTCGAAATTTCGTTTTCGGGTCTAGAGGAACATTACGTTGAAAAAGGAATTTGTTTTTATCGTCGTGGACCTAGCAATACTTGAGATTTTAAAATCGTGCCGACAGATGCGCGGTGCCGTTCTATTCCCCAATATTCGATCACCATGGCGGAATGGAAATGAAAGTATTCGAGGTAAGAGACTAGTTTATGTTATGCTCAATTCCAGTTTCTGTGAGTCGTATTACAGTGCGTTTACTGAAACCGGGGCGACCCAGACAATGAAAACCAATCAGATGGCAGAACCGAAACAATATATTCAAACATTTTCAAATCCAGCCAATCAAATGCCTTATTTTCAAATCCGGCCAATCAAACGCCCGGTACAAAACAATGAAATCTCAACTTGTTCGTTGAGATGCTCTCGACTACGGTGTCTGCGCAGTAAATTGTCAAATCGTTAGCAAATTTTAAGTTACTTTACTTTAGATTTTACATTTAATGGTGGTAAGTTCATTACATTGACCGTTTTCAACTGTGAATGTACGGCCAAAAAAATTCTTTTTTACGGTTTTTTGATTCGCAGTTTCGCTGTTGTTTTCTGTGCGTGTTTCTATTTATACTAAGCTTTTGGTTGTCATCTTTCCAATTGCTTAAATTGGAAAATTTACTGCGATGATCACTCTTCACTTTCAAGTTGGGATTTCATTGTTTTGTACCGAACATTTGATTGGCTTGATTTAAAAATGTTGGAATCTATTGTTTCAGTTCTGCCATCTGATTGGTTTTCATGGTCTGGGTGGCCCCGGTTTCAATAAACGCACAGTAACAGTAATATTTGTTTGTATTCGACCTCATACTATTTCCGGATCAACTTGTTAAAACAGATGAGCCATGATAATGTTATAATGATTTGTACCTTTGGTTTAGTTATTTAATTTGTTTTGTACAAGTTCTGATATCAGTGTTTTCTCTTTTATTATACCGACTCGAAGAGGAATGCAACAGTTCTACACCTTTATCTTTTAACTTCGGCTTGCAGACTTCTTTTA
This sequence comes from Platygyra sinensis, assembly GCA_019787425.1. Taxonomy (NCBI): domain Eukaryota; kingdom Metazoa; phylum Cnidaria; class Anthozoa; order Scleractinia; family Merulinidae; genus Platygyra; species Platygyra sinensis. The sequence continues at coordinate 7,756 of JAHPZR010050389.1, read as the reverse complement.
GTTCGACAAGCAAACCGGAAATATTCTTCATGAACTATATGCCCTTCAGTTTCATGAAACCCTCTAGCACGATCACCTTTTTCAGGGGCGCATAATTCCTGGGCTGAGGTGGAAGTAAGTTTACTTGGACGACAATGACGATAAAGACATTTCTCTTTTCTTAACGAAATTTCTAGTAATGTTAAGGATTTTTTTCTAATTCTATTTTTTTTTTTTTATTTTACTACTTTTGTAAAAGGAAATTTGATTGCCTTATCAACAAGATACTTTCTATAAAAGAACGAAATCCCAAACTGACTCCATTCGTGCGAAACTCTTTGTTCAGTTAAAGAACATTGTTATCACTTTATTCCCTTTGTATTTAAACCATTGTGTGAATTAGTATTACGCATTTTACCTTACAGTTGAATGTTTTAAAAAAATCACTTCTTCGTTTTTTTAGAAAAAAAAATATAGGTTGCGCAATCCGCAGTTTAAAAGAAAGGCACAAGTTGACAAAAAGAAAGTACAACTCACCTGGACCAAATTACTACTGGCATGAAGATAAGAATGATAAGCTAAAACCTTTTGCCTTCCAAATTTACGGTGCTGTTGATAGCTACACCTTCATTAAGTATATTATTTGATTGTTGCTTCCTTATTAATACTGCCGTTTTCTAAAAGTGAATTTAAATGCATGTGTAACTTCGGCTTTATCGTAACCGTCTGAATGCGAAGTGGGTCATATTTCAAAAATACTACAGCTGTCAGTTTTGTACAGATGTTTGTACCGCGGGCAGATGCCTCTAAATTCAAAAGCCTAACTTATTCTATTCTTCTACTTGAGGATATGTTTTTAGCCAAGCAAACGAAACAAAACGAACGTCTATTCTGACGAATGAAAGTCAAATTAAGAGCTGCCGGGTGTTGATTTGCGAATGACATGAAAGGTCAAAGGGGCGCCCTTAGTACTCGTGACCTGTTTTGAGAATACTTTTAGAATTCCACGTTTCTTTCGGCCGATGCGAAGTCAAAATAATTTATCTTTCCCGGAGTGTAGTCTCGTTGGGTGAAGCCATCAGTGAACCAGAGTATTCTTTTGAGCTTTGAATTTCGTCTAAACACGGGGTAAAAATTGTGCTTGCTTGACGCTCGCAATTGTAGTGTAAATTACGCGTAAAAAGCCTTTTCTTACACATGATTTACTATACAGCTTTTCAATTGCCCAGGCTAAATTTTTTATATGTTGTAAAGCAATAACAGGGCTTTGCAAAAATGTATTTTTTTCACTTAGAATTTCCATGTACCAAGGTACGAAAATTGCCTTTAAAAATGCCCTATTTTTGTTTTTTTTTTTCAAAGTGCATAAACTAACAATCTTCGGGCGCCTCTAACCTGAAGTGAAAATGCACTTCTTCACAAAAGTTTAACATCTTTGTGTTGTAATTGGGATACCGAAAATGCACGTAAAAGATCATTTTCATTGACCAAGCCTTCTTTCTCCGAGAGTGATGTGAATATGTCCAAGTTTTCGCCTGAATTTATGGGGGGCCGCAGCGCGAAATCCGCAATTCTACTTTTTGTTGGATTTCTCAAAACTAAAAAACTCTCGGGCAAGTTTGAGACTTATTTTCGAAATTAGTTGACCAAAGGGTTTCTCTTGGCAAAACATGAAGAAATCCTTAATTTTAGTTTTGAAAATCAATTCTCCATAATTATTTACAATCCTCTGAAAATGCACTTCTTGGCAATAGCTTTAGATCTTTGTGTTGTAATTGAGATACCGAAAATACAGGTAAAAGTTCATTGTAATTGACCAAGCCTTCTTTCTCCGAGAGTGATGTGAATATGTCCATGTTTTATTTAAGCAATAGACCACAAGTTTCTATGGTTTATAGGCTGATAAAGGAAGATAGAACGAAGACAAGTAAAACTGGATCTAGTAATAGCTCGTCAAGGTCAATGTCCTCACCAAGTTTCATTGAATACCCACCTTACCTACCATTTCCAAGGTCTAACACGCTTTCTCATTCAGGGCCTCTTAAGGACGTTCGCGCGATAATTTTCCAGTCGATAGATTTTTTAAAAATTTTTACTGCAGGCAGATAATGAGTTACTTGTGCCAGAAATGCAAAAAAAAAATTGGGGGTCACCGTCTTCGTTTCAGAGATAAAGCGTGTGGTAAACTATACTGATCTCGGAAAATTGTGCCATATATACGGTCCACACTGGTATATAGATAAAAATATCGAAGGTAGGTCAGTTGGGTGAGTAATTCCAAATGTTGCTAACGTTTTCACAAAATTTAACCTTTTAAGAGGCATTTGAAACCGCCGCACAGATGCATCAAGAGCCAATAAGAAAGGAATTCGATGGTACATTTTGCCAAAAAATCAAACTTCTAGTCGATAATTTTTTTTTCATTTTTTCCCTAAACGTAGAAAATCGTTAGAGAAAATATTTGAATGATTCATCGAAAGAAAAACTGGGGTCACCGAACGTCTCAGATCGTTAAATCCAGGCAAAGCTCTAGCAATGGCCATCTGCCCTATCATTTGTTTATTTTTATTACTTAGCGCGCGCGTTCATGCATGACGTGGCATGTGAATTTGCGTGCGCAGTAGGGATGCGCAGAAACAATTAGAGCAAACGTCCTTAAGAGACTGATATCGTTTTTATTCACGAGTTTTTAATACCATATCTCGAACGAGCGAGCCTTCGTGCGAGTGAGTGATGCACACATAATAGGTAATAATATCCTGTACTAATTTGGTGGCCAAGGCATACCCACTCTACCTGGTGCAGGCAGTATTCAGTAGTCGTGTTGTTATCCTATGCACACCTGTCCCGCAATGTTTTTTCTCAAGCAATAGAATGAATTTTAGAGAGCACTCAACTCTAAGATAAGCAATAGTAATTATAATGATGAGTGTGGTCATTCTTTAGTCATATGAAACAGCGTTGTAGCAATTAAACGATGAATTGAAATCTTGCTACCATTAATCACTACAATGTATATAACATCTATACCTTTCCTTAAACAGGATGTGGTTCGGTGGTTAATAACGCACTAAAAAGTCCTGGATATCCTAACAACTACCCACCCAATATGGAATGCGATAATACGATTCCTATTCCGCGTAACCTGACGATGAACATTTCCTTCATCGATTTTGAATTGGAGGATGAATCATCATGCCGGTAAGCACATAGCTGTTACTTTAAGCTTTAATTCCTGCTGCTGTCTACAATACGATGTTACTTCCTTTAATTTGTCAAAAATTCATTGGAGTGGTGTGAATGAAACTTGATTAGACTGTTCTTGTTTTATAACAAAGAACAGCAAATCAGAAAATAGTAAGATGCTTACTTATAATATTCAGAGAACTAGGATGCAATCTTGCAATGTTCTTTGGGGGTGGGGGAGGGGCGGTGGAGTTGAGAGGATGCGGAAAAAACTCTTGTTAATTAATTTAGTTTAATGAGTTCTTCACCGAAATATAAGAACAAATAAATTTAAATAGACAATCAGCTACCTTCAAACAGGCAAATAAATTAAAAACAGTACGAAATGTGACGGGGAAAGGAAGAGAACTAGTGTCCCAATTTCGATCTAAACCACTGCTCTACTCAACATACACTTAATATATACATTAAGTGTACAACTAAAAATGTGTTAAATAGGTAAATATAATTAATGTATTAGTATAAAACCTTGCTGGATTCTAGCCCAGGCAACTAATAATGCATACCCCCAGTCAAATAAACGTCTGTAAATTTGACAATTTTCAACTTACATTTTCTCAACTGATATTACACCTGAAATGCTGAAACTCTGCAGGGTTACTAAATTAAGGGTGCCCTTTCAAGTGCTGGTATACGTTTTAATTTAGCTAATTTTAGCTTATTTTGAATTTTTGGAGAAGGGTCTATTTGATTGTTTATAAAACAATCGGAAGCAAGCAAATGACTCTCTGGAAAATTGCCTTTTCACGGTCAGTCAGTAAAAAATGACGACATAAAAATTTCTCATTGCAAATTCTCTCTGTATTTTTAAACTCCAAATGCATTAAAGTCCATTTGGTTCTGCATATCAAACTGAGATGTATTTCGGAAATCACAGGTGACTATGATTTGGCGGGGAAAGCGTGATGATAAAACCTTTGAATTTACCACGCGGCTACACGGAGGCTCAAGCGAATGACTGTTTACGCCAGGAGAAAATGGTTTGTGAAATGTAAAATTGAACGTCGAATTCTGTGATATCGGGCCGTAATTGAGTATTCTGGGGAACAGACCTACGAGTTATGTACTCGTTTCTGATTGGGTGGGGTACGTCACAGCTTGCCACAAGCGTCGAACCGTAGCCAACGCATTCTTAGAATTTAAAAAAATAGAATCCTGCACGGGAGGATTTGTGGGGTGCGACTTGTGTCTGGCTATGTGGAGATTAGTTTGGTTATTATTAGGACTAAGTTACAATCGGGCCAAAACCTCTACAAACTTGTTTAACATTTTTATTCCTTACAAGCGTCAAATTATGAGAACCTATTATGATATTTTAAAGATACATGAATTTAGGTTTGGTAATTAGTTTGTCAACATTTTAATTTTTTGGCGGGAAGATGACCGTCACAAAAATGGACGTTTAAAATTTTTAAATTTTTAGTCCTCAGTACAATTTATTTGGCTCTGACTGAAAGAAGGCCTTTTAACTAACGTAAAACAAAAGATTATCAATATATCTGATTTCAATCAAAAGATACAATTGTTTACAATGTCAAAATTTGTTACTAAAAAAGAGAATTATGCACAATTTCATTGTATATATTCTTCCGGACTGAATCAAGAGAAGCGATATATTTTTTTTCAGTTTTAAGTTATGCTTCAAGATCTGTCTTTTCAGCAACCAGACCATCAAATAATCTAAGCAACTATATAGTTAGAACATTTCACTTTAAGTCTTATGACGTTCATTTTTCCCGCCAAAAATCCGAAAAAAAACCCAAAAAATCTAAAACAGTAGAAACATTCATCATAAAAATATCTTATACTGTTCCAATTTGAAGGAATCAGATAAATACTCGCCAGAGTAATTTTTCCAAAAAAAAGTTGGCCCAATATAGATCAATAATTTCCCAGGGTGTTTGAAATAAAATGAGGGGTCCTCATGTGTTGCTTAAGAGCAAATGCAACTTGTTTATACCCTATAAATCTTTATAATAGCACCATGATTATCGTCTCGACTGCTTGCTAAATTTAGTTTCCGACGATTGTTTCTTAATAAATATTCTTCGTAGAACACTGAGAATTGGTCTATATTATTTTGCGTAGGAGAAATTTGCTACTCAATCAAAACAGGAAAAAAGTGATCGGTCACAGTACTCGTTTCGAGAAAATGACGACTTATATTTTAATTCGCTGCCCCGGTCAACCGAATATAAAACATTATCATGTAATAACCAACCACTTATAGAATTATAAACAATGTCTGCGCAGCTGAATAACAAAAACTGAAAATACAACTCAACAAAAACACGAAGTGTAAGCATAAGTTCACAACAATCTGAACAAAAGCTAGTATAATGTAAAATTTCATACAAAACATGACAAGCCAGTACATAGAAAATACTAATCGAACTTAGCCATTGGTATTTAATTTAGAGGGCGAAGAGGCGGTCGTATAGACTCGAGCTTTTTCATAAATGGCTGGCCAATCTAAATTCTTTGTAATTATTAAAATTAGCCTGACTAATTCGTTTTGAGTTGATAAAATCAAAAGAATTTTTTACTCCCAAACGAGTTTAGCGAGGCTAATTTAAATGAGGCAAAAGAATTTTAAATTGGCAGCCCATTTAAGAAAAGGGTCTATGACTCGATAAATACAAATGAAGACAACGCAATTATACATACCGACGCCCCGCTAATGAAGCATTGTGACAAAAGTGTCACATAGCACTTTAAAGGTGGTTACGTAACCCATGATAAATGCATTTATATTCTAATTCGCTGGGCCCTACTTCAACCGAACAGAAAGCCACCCAACATTTATCATGTAATCAAGCACCCACTTCTAGGTTGTGGTCAAACACGAGCCGTTTGTACAAAACGAACTTACAAGAAACGGGAAAATAACTAAACACCAATGACAAAGAAACAGACAACAAAGAAAGAATGTTATCCTTAATGTAGCCATCCTTGACTTTATCTGATTACCACTGACTGTGTCTCTTAAACAATCTATTAGTAGCCCGAGCATTTGCTGCAGCAGAGGCGCCTACAGCTCTTAGGCTATGAAGACCGTTAATCTCGTCTAGAAAGGCCAATGGCTTTAAAAGCGCAAAGCACTATCTCGCGTGCCCTACAATAGGACAATGGAACAGAACAGCGGAAACTGTAAGATCCATTACTACTACAGAAAGTAAATGGATGAAGGATGAAGTCTTTAGTATCTTCTAAAAAAGACAACTCCGAAATATCGAAGAGTTAGAAGTACAGGACAAGGAGGCTTGAAAGTCTTAGCAATAACAACCCAAGCTCCGTCTATGTAGATGTCAGTCTTACTACGTTGAACGAAAATTCTCATGAAAGAGTCTTCAAATTGAAAATCACACCTGCGCAATTGAAGTAACTCATTAAGCGAAAACATCCTGCATAACCCAAGACACACAAAATAAGCAAACGTAAATCAGCAGAAGCGGAACCGCTTAATATCGACAAAGATGGCGGAATGTTTTGTGGTGGGTTTTGTAAGAAATCTGTATCCTATTACACGTACAACAACGATAGCTCTTCCTGGATTTTAAACGGCCTTGTGAGTAGCTGTTTTGACAAACATTTGATATCTCTGATGACGAAAGTGGAATGGCAAAGGGCATTCTCTTTAAACCTCGGGTCGGTGCAACGATACAGATGACACAAAACTGGACATTTCGCTCGCAAAAATTACATCTAAGTGACATGTAGTTATTTCATGTTTCCATTCTAGATTAATATTACGCCTGAAAACCTATGTTGAGGGAACTTATACGTTGAATCTTCTTCTGCCTTGTTTTATCGATAACCGTGAAAAGTAGCTCTGCAAATATTTGACAAAAATGTCTCAAGTGCTTCTTTTCAGCGAATTTATACTGGATATTGATGGGAAAATACTTAGGTACACATTTCTTGTTGATTTCGAGTTATGGTAACACAGAACAATAGCTTCCGTGTTTTAGTGGATGTTCATTAAATGGCCAAAAATCGTGAGGTCCTATGTAAACAGTATGCCAGCACAGAAAAAATGTTGAGGTCCCCAAACATTTTATGGCTTTTTTCAGAACTTTAGTGATTGCTTTCACTATCCATGTTAGAATAATGAGTATTTGCTGTTGCCCAGTGCAGATATTTGCCATTAATTAAAGGCTATTCATAACACTACAAAATATGCACCTTACTTAGGAAGGATGGAGCCACGGAGAGAAATCAAATTGTCTGGTTTAAATCAATATCTGTGCTTTGAGACTATTAATAATAGAACATGATCCAGAAATTTCATTTTCACATGGTCTTTCTTGTTATAGAATGTTAAATCAAAGGCAGCTAATTAAATATGAATAAATTTGTGACAAAGGGCCATTTTTGGAGGGGGTCCCCCTAACTTAAAGGGAATATAATATTTTAACACAATCATTTACTCACCAAACCCAACATTTATGCCAAGTGTGAGCAAAACCGGTGATTTGAGCTGTATCACCTCCTGCCTGGTTCTGCCTGGTTTTGTCATGGACACACTCTT
>JAHPZR010050388.1:0-20000 GCA_019787425.1 Platygyra sinensis | reverse complement strand
AATAAGAGCTTTTACGAAATCTGAGCTTTCGATGCGATGACCGTTTTCCGTGAATTTCTGCCGTTATTACTCGGGCTTCCGTAGGAAAGCCCGTCAGTCAGAAAAAGCAACCGTTTTGTCACAATGTAATAACTTGCAGCAAAACAATCTTATCATCTTCCTTTTGTTAGAACTAGTTACGACAAGTTTAATATTCGGTTTCAGGGTCCCTCTATATGGAATTGTATTGATAAAGACATAAAATTATCATCCAAAGCAATGTTTAAGAAAAAAATTCAAGCCCAATAATTAAAAAAATACTAGCTTCGCCTCAATTCAATATATTTAAGGCTGTTTTGCTCTATCTTTTAATTCGTTATTGTTTTTATATTCCTCCTATAATACTTTACCCTTTATATTTCAATGTCTTAGTTTACTATTACTTCTATTTTCTTTTTTTTGTGATGTTTATGTGTGCGTATGAGTGTCCGACCTAAATTATCCTAAACAAATTGTGATTCTGGCTGCCTTCCCCTTTTAACTTCCTCGTTATTTCAGGCAGGCAGACCCCCTATATCCATCTCTATCTATTTGAATAATTTATTTGCATGTAAGTAAGTTTATGGGGTAAATAAATTGTTGTTGCAAAAGGGGGGTCAGGGCCCTAGGCGTTCCACGCGTAGACCGCGGAAACTTGGGACGAGAAACGCGACATTGCTCGCTTGTGACAGAATTCGGTGTTTTGAAAGTTTTGGCAAGTATCGCGTCATATACCTTCATCTCGCATACAAAAGATGTCGATCTTTTTCCGAAAGGGTCGGTCCTCGAGTTATATTCTTCAAAGCCAGCCAGGTAAGCTCATGCTCGAAATGTTCTCTTGGGATAACAACTGAGCCGTTGGCATGTGGCTTCTGCTGTTACTTAATATTTCAGTAAAACAAATCATAAAACGAACTAAAAACGAAAACGTTTTTGGACTCGTAGCTTCGAACAAAATCTGTTGATCTCAAATTTTTTTAAGATGAGACTTTCGGTTACTTGAATTAAATATCTTACCTTCAAGTTAGTTGACTTTCTAGTGGGGCGTAGAAAAAAAATTGTATTGTGTGATTTTGGAGACAAATTGTATGAGAAAATTAAAACTTCAATTGTGTGGGGAATTGTGCGGGATTATTGAGGTTCTTGGCACTGAAGTTCTAAAAAAATCTGCATTGACGATAGTTAAGCGAAATTTATTTTACTAGTAGTTCAAATATACTTAGCAGTCGAACTAGTTGAGTACGAAACCAAACAAAACAGAATGCCTCATCTTCCCTTATGAACGAGCCCCTTTTACAAAATACTCCTACCTTGATTCAATAAAAATATGTAGCTTGAATATTTCTTCATGAGCTGCGTTAAGGATCGCATATTCTCGGAAGTTATCCGCAATAAAACACAACTTGAAAGTTTATGCAAATATGTGCAATCATGATTCGTTTCAGCTCTCTCGAAAGAGATTATTCGCTCTCCAAGGAGATATGACTCTTGAAAAGATCTTAAGATCGCAACGCGGCAAAGATATTCAGCTGCATTATTCACTTGGATCGCCCACGAGAAGTAAACGAACTTGCTACAATCTGCTAGCATAGTAATCGCCATTAGTTGAAAAAGACCTGGAAAATTCTTTACAAATAAGTTCTCCATAAATGCGTACACAGCTGTGCTTGATTCTTGAACCAAAATGGTTTAAACTTTCAACTTGCGATTGGATTATGAGGATACTCAAACGAAGCAACTTGAATAGAAAATACTGATCTCAGCGGAAAATATCCTGATTCTTTATTTGTGTTTATTGAGTTCAATACGCGTCCCGCTACTCGTAAAGTACGATTTGGTACTGTGGTACGAAGCCCGAATTAACGCTCTTAGAGCGTCTAGTTTTCAAAAGCAGTGATAAACGGCTTGCTAATAAGCGACTGCCCTTTTTAAATAACAAATATAAATTGCAATATACATGGAATGAAAAACTATATATTGGCAAATTGATATTACGAAAGTTGGGTATGGTTTGCATGAACAACCCCCAAGTTGAAGACCATAAATGTTTGTAGCAAAAATAATTGTATAGGTCCCCTGTGCCAGGTCACACTTTCAGGAAATTCTTGTTCAGATTACAAGTCAAAGATTAATGTACTGTATTTGTATCTATTTTGCAGACAATGTGGTGAACACGATTTGAATGTGTTTAAAGTAAAAGGTCAACAAATTTGCTGCAGACATTGCCACTTGCAATATCAACGCTTAGACTGATGAGAGTTAGAGATTTCTCTTCTCCCAATGCTTAGGTGTTGGATATAACTTACATTTACTCTGAGTATAGTGTCTATTCCTGGGTTCTCAGTAAATGTGAGGTCATGTACATGTACATGTACATGTAAAAGAGAAAAGATGCTAAAATGGAAAGAAGGCCTGGTTTAGTTACAAATAATAAACCTCACACTTTTTACAGTGGTTGTAACTTACTGGTAAATTGTAGATGGGAGATGTGAAAAAAAAAAACTGACGGACTTACTTCCACTTGAAAATAATAATTGAATTCCAAGGTATGGTTAAACTGACATGCAAAGTACTGGCAGGCACAAAATAATAACAATAATTATTATTATAATATATAAATAAAAACAGCACAAAAAAAAAAAACAGATTATGGAGTCAGCAGCCAACATTAAGTTCACCTGTAGATTATAGTTAATAACGATTTATATTTTGTTAAAGTGGAAGATTATCCACCATAGTGAATTAGCAATGAATGAATAGCTGATGGTTTCATTGCATGTTCTCATATTACGCCTCAATGAAACTTGTGCAAGGGGATCTCTTTACCGAGAACTATGCTATGCAGGCCATTTGAAGTATCCGTCAGTTTAACTAAAATTTGTGATTTACTGCAAGTGTTGTGGTCAACAACACAATGATCATGTAATGATTTTAACATTTTTACATTGGATGTTAAATATCTTGCCGAAAACAGTTTCTACACCACCTTGCTAGGTCACCTCAGCAATTATGATTTACAATAGTCATGTAGGGTATATAGCTGTATACCAGATCATTAATTTTTATACTGGGATGTTTTGACTGAAATTGAATTATATATGTCATTAAGTATTCTGTTTTAGTCCATTTCAATTCTAAATTTGATATTATAAACAGCAGCATGTCCTTGTTTGAGAACTAGATTGTTATTGGTGGATAAATTTAGTTCTTGGGAAATATAGCAAAGAAGACTCCAAGCCCATAGTCTCTTAAAATACCTGTTGGTAATTTAGCATTTGCTTCAAACATATTGGCTGGTTCTGGTAGAAATTATCCTTACAGGTATGACAATACAAAGTTCCCCTTCGTCATATTGTTGATGTTAATACACATAAAACACTTATTATTTATTGATTTAAGCTTATGCGTAGTCTCCTACTTCCACCTACATCCAAAGGAAAACACGTGAAGAAGTAGCTAGGACATCGAAAATAATCAGCCATAGATAACTAAACAATAACATTCAAGAGCTGTAAATTTCTGTTTGAGATAATAACTCAAGACAGACAGTGATCATAATAGTGAAAAATATCATCCAAAGCAGGATCCAAAAATCTTGGACATTGGTCAAACAAACGGATGACATATGCACTACAAAAACAGATTACAAGAAAACTTTAAGATATAAGGGATCAAGCCGAGCCCCAAATTTAAACACTTATCGTGATAAAAACAAGGATCTCTAATTGTTGTCCCCAAATTAGTAAGGGATTCTTTTTCCCTAGCTAGGCGGTTTTTTGACACTTTAATAAAGTTTCTATCTATCTATCTATCTATCTATCTATCTATCTATCTATCTATCTATCTATCTATCTATCTATCTATCTATCTATCTATCTAGAAGTCCCACTAACTCTCGCGAAATGCTGCAAACATCTGACAAATCAACGAAGTCCGATTTTGACTGCTAAATTAAAGTTCAGCTACCGAACTTAAGTTCCACACAAAAATGATCTACAATACTGACCCTTGTTACCCCGCAAACGATCAGGATTGCATTCCATTAATATTATTAATAGGCAGTTTTTTTTCGTTAGTACCTTATATCTGTCGTTGGCGAATTGACCAGTAGGACGTTGTCGCACGGCTTAGGACGTTGGCGAATCGACCTAAGACGTTGGCGAAACGACCGTAATTCAAAAGAATATCCTATTATCAAATGCTACTCCGATCCGTGTGTACAAAATGCAGAGTGCAGACTGCACACAGGCGGTGTTGGGCTGTCGTCTCTCGACCGATTAATATTTCTGCACTCATGATGAGAATCAAACGAAAATTTTCTGGGAGCTGCTAGTGTAATATCTAAGTCAGCTACTTGCCAAGTCTCAATTGCAGGTGAGCATTTTGCTGCAGCAAAACTGGTAAATGGAATCGAAGTCGTGCAATGTTGAAAACGTTTGCTTAGCACTCGCGCTTGACATATCATCCGATTCGATTAGGCGCCATGCTTTGTTTATCCCAGTGCCAATCGGTCTCTGCTTTTACAAGAACGCACTGGTCATCTGCGGGCACAGCTGGCAGAAACTCACTTTTACCCAAACTGTTTCGCTTGAAGCCTTTTCTTTTCTTTTGTCCGCCATTTTGAATTCTCATGCGGGTTACCACTGTAAACTCGTTCCCAGACTCCCGTTCCCCGTTCCCAGTTCCCGGTATTAGTAACATCCTTTCGAGACATTTTATATAGATACCGATTCCTGAGGGTTTTCTCTATAACTAATCATGAGGGTCTGAATGGGGGGGGGGGGGGGGGGGGGGGGGCAGTTAATTTTTTGGTCGCTAGTCGGTATTTTTTCCTGGTTTTGTCGGTAATCAGTAATATTTCTCGACCTTTGTCGCTAGTCGGTTAACCCCATTCACGCCCTCGATCGTGCATCCATGATGCTTTGCTGGGTCGCTGGCTCTTTCACTTTACACTTTTTATTGATTTCTTTATTCTGCTGCATTTCTTAGAAAGATGTATGCATATTGAAATGCTTTACGTAACAAAACACTATTAGAGGAATGCTGTAATCTTTGCCAATAACTGGAGTTTGATGTTTTATGTCGATCCTTAGCGAGTAACGCCCAACCTCTGCTCTGCAAGCAGTATTTTCTTCACAGCATGGAACGTTCAGTGATTGTTTACAAAACTTTATATGAGCTTGTTCAATCGTACTTTTATTAAAAGGTGATTTCTATGATAAAAGTTTCGGTCCTCAAATGTCCCATACAAAGAGTTTCCGTGGGTTTAACCAGAGCATTATGTTTGACCTCTTGGCGTTGACTTTGAGCTTCCAATCTTGAGCATGCTTTTATGAATTACATCAAGCGATTGTTGCAGCCTTTTTGGAGAAGGGCTGATTACTAGCAAATTATATGATTGCATTAAGCAGTTTAAAAATTGATTTCCTAACACCAAAGACACTTGGACATCTGCTCTTTTTAAAATGTTGCTGAAAATCATTCAGAATAAAGAAAATAGAACTGGACTGAATGAATGAATGAATGAATGAATGAATGAATGATGAATGAATGAGCTTTATTTAGGTGACTGAGTATTTAGCTCAAGTAATTTTTGTGGATACTAAAAAGACGGTCAAACGGCATCAAGGGTATATACACCCGAGGAAATGAAGTGGTGAAGCTCACGCAATACGCTGACATCGGCAAGAATGGCAGTTGTGTCGTCAAGCCAGTTTCTAAGTTATTTGAGTTACTCTCATTGTTTGAAAAGTGCACTGGCCTAAAAATAAATCAGGCAAAATCAGAAATGCTATGGCTTGGCTCGGGGTGCATTTTACTTACAATATTGAATTGTCCAATAAGAAAGAGTTCTTTGATAAATTAGGCTCCGTAAAGAAAACCTTAATTGTCTGGTCCCAAACAGACCTATCGTTAAACGGTAGAATAGATATTGTTAAAACGTTAGTCCTCTCCAAACTTGTGTTCATCTCCAGCGTTATGGAGACTCCAAAAAACTTTGTAACAAAAAACTTTGTTCAATTTTAACTGGAAGCAAAAACCCGCCAAGATAAAAAAGACAAACTCATCAAGAATAAAGCAGATGGCGGTCTTGGCATGAGAGATTTTGTTCTTTTCGATAAGGCTTTGAAAATAACTTGGGTAAAACGGCTGTGCTCCGCCTCGTTCCTCTCTACTGTTAGCGGCACTGACCTCTTCCAATGTAATTACGACTACAACTTTCTTGATCTTTTTTAATGGCCATCTTCCAGGATTTTACGTACACATTATTCATCATTGGCAAGAAATCGTGTCTACGACATCTCACAGCAAGACCAAGATATTGTTCAGACGACATAAAACAACAAATTCACTGCCATTGCCAAAAAAAAGGTATATCTGCCTCATTGGCACCGAGCAGGAATATAGCAAATTTCAGACCTTTCTGACGAGCATGAAAATTGCTCCCTGTCTTTTCTTTCCTTGCGCAATAATTGAACGTTAAATTGCAACTTTTTTTACAATATCATGGTCTTATATCCGCGATTCCCCAAAGTTGGAAAAAGCTCCTTCACGTTAATTCTGGCAACTCTACTACACCCCCGCCCCCAATCTGTACTATAACGTGCAAGATGTTATATGACAAACTGTAACCCTTGAAAAACTTCCTCCTCCCACTTCAAAAAAAAAAAACCTCTTATCCTATGGTATCGCAAAGGAGAATTAAATTAAAATTATCTTTTGCCGTTCAAAGCCACAAAAGAAGTTAAATTGGCAATATTCCAGCAACAGATTATACACAATGTTTTAGCCACGAACAGTATTCTGTACAAAATGAAAAAAGGTTGCCTAGATCTCTTCATTCTGCCCTTTCTGTCTCTCTCATAGTCAAAACGTAACATACCTCATTAGTTTGTTAGCTGCTCGCAAGCATCTTCTTTTTGGGATTAGTTCCAAAGTTGGTATTCTACCTTCTCAAACTCATTAATTATTCATGCAGCTCTTACCCAACCAGAGCATCTTATTCTGGTCAGGTGGATGAGTTTAGAAACCCAATGAAAAACGAGTTGAAAACACGGCCATGAAAGAAACCCATGTTTGAAATGATTTCTTAATCTGCATATTCATAAAGCAACAAAAACACGTGGCGATTAACAACTTTATTTAATCACACGTTTTACGAAACAAATTTTAAACCAAAATTATTTACTGCTAACGTTGAATGTAACGGTACAGTTGTTAAACTACCCAAAACCGGCAGAAAAGCCCATTCTTTTTCTAAATTTAAATTCTCGCTAGATGGTGGCGACCTCGTGTTTTGGTTCACTTTCAACCTTGCTGTACACTTCCGACCTAAATTGGCACTGACGTTAGAAATTTTATCGGACCAAATGCACACGTTACCTCGGAATTGCGCTGGCCACACACTTTTCCTCTTCGCTAGTTTCAGGAGGTCTAAATCTGCACTTTGCCATTTGCTCTGTGAAGCAACGTGTTCGCTCGGAACTGACAAACAGCTAGGTAACAACGTGACATCAGTTGATGAATATTCAAAAATTGTCACAGCGCAGCTATTAGGTGATAGGATCATGCACATTGTTTTGAGGATCATGCACATTTCACGTCTCAAATACAATAGTTGAATTGGGAAATGTTATTCAGATGATAATTTAAACTAATTTTCTTTGTTGCAGAAGTAATTTCAAAAACTCGTGCCTCGGGTTTCATCAGATTTCCAAACGCTCGAAAACAGTAAAACCACTCGGCCTGCGGCCTCGTGGTTTCAAATGTTTCTCGCGTTTGGAAACCTGATGAAACCCTGGCACTCGTTTTTGAAATGTTACGTAAGTAATGCTCACTCACTTCTCTCCGAGCCAGAGGTATTATTAGGAGTTACTCGTCCCTGTACGCACCGTTTGACCCTCAACCATCTCATAGTGCTAGGCAAATATTTTCTATATCCGATCAACGCGCTAAATAATACCATGTTCGTTTTCAGCGACTTCATCTCTTTCGTGCAAGATAAAATGGCAATAGAAAAATACATTGCTGCCACGCTGAATGGTGAAAGGGAATTTCAATAGAAGTGGAAATTCTTTGTCACTAGTTAAAGTCTGTCTATTAGTAATTTTGCTGCGAGTTTTTTCTCTTTCCTGTAAGTAAGAAATGACAGTATGTGAAGTATATATGAAATAATTCATATTTGTACTGCGGTTGTAGATGAATGTTAAGAGTGATCATCGCTGTAAATTTTCCAATTTAAGCAATTGGAAAGAAGAAGCCTGAAAAAAATCAGGGCTTCAACGGGATTCGAACCCATGACTTTATTGAGCTCATATTTTCCCGTGCAGTGAAATGATGCGAAGTATATATGAAATAATTCATATTTGTACTGCGGTTGTCACTGCACGGGAAAATATGAGCTCAATAAATTGACCTTGCTCCCAATGTGTGGCTTCATAGCTCAGTTGGTAGAGCATCGCACCGGTATCGCGGAGGTCATGGGTTCGAATCTCGTTGAAGCCCTGATTTTTTCAGGCTTCTTGTTTCCAATTGCTTAAATTGGAAAATTTACTGCGATGATCACTCTTAACATTCATCTACAACCGCAGTACAGATATGAATTATTTCATATATACTTCACATCATTTCACTGCACGGGAAATATGAGCTCAATAAATTGACCTTGCTCCCAATGTGTGGCTTTATAGCTCAGTTCCTAGAGCATTACACCGGTATCGCGGAGGTCATGGGTTCGAATCCCGTTGAAGCCCTGATTTTTTTCAGGCTTCATCTTTCCAATTGCTTAAATTGGAAAATTCACTGCGATGATCACTCTTAACATTCAAATGACAGTATATCGTAATTCTTTAAGTAGCTAATGTGTAAGTAGGTTATGCCATAATAAATGAAATAACAAATGTAACACAGTAGATAAATATAATCAACGTAAGAGGCGTATGTAAACATCGTAATGTTAACTTAAGGCTGTAAGTAGCGTACTGTAAATTAGTTCTATGTAATGCTAAGATTGTATCACAGTATGCAGATTGCAATATGTACGGATACGTAAATGTGTGGTTGTGTTTTGTAATTTTAGTGTAATTGTAATTGTTGCGAGAAAATAAAGCTGTGTATTCAACAAAAAAACATTCACTAAGGTCGAAACTAAAGGGCTTGATCGGACAGTCACTAGATTTAATTACATTTCAAAAAAAAACTTAGAGTAAAAATAAGCGTGGATGTGTTGTGCAAAAGTTGCTTTTTACTTACCATCACAAATGTCTCCAATGAACCAGTCGCCGCACTCACAGTAGTATCTACCAGGATCGTTGAAATGCACCACACATGTTCCTCCGTTCCTGCATGGTGAAGTGTCGCACACGTTTGGACCAGTGAATGCAGGCCTCAGACGATACACGAAGTTAGTGTAGGATGCACCTACCCCTCCAACACACTTTTCTGGAAGGGCGTTCCCTAATCCGTCATAGCTGTCAATTATCTTTGTATCTGTCCAGCAGTCACCCAGGTCCTGAACGGCAAAATATTCATAGTCCTTGTCGCGCGCGAGGTTCGCGCATTTGACCACTGTCGTGTGTGGATCTGACGCATTGTACGAGCTAGCAAAACTTCCGAACTTGATCTTCAGTAGTCGGTCATTTTTTCTCTCTCTAAAGCAACCCAGTGCCTTCCGTTCTGGAAGCAATTCTATGCGAGGAGTTGAAAGAGAACAAAATCAATGGCCGTAGACTGATCTGTTTCTACCCATAGTGCTGATTTAACCCTGGGTGCTCAATGTCTGATCCAGTCTGTTGTTGAGTATTTCAGCATAATTTGGTCTTAAGAAGAATAATTTTTTAAGCCACAACGAGGCACATTTGAAATCGTGGATCCATATTAGCCCATAAATTTTTACTAGCTGAGTACCTGTCTAATTGAGATGGTTAAATTATACTCCAAATTGGTACGAAACGTCCCCTGGGAATATTAGATATGTTAAAAGCAACAAAATGACAACCTTAACTTTTAAGTTATTCTGGGTGAATTGACCTAATTTTCTGTTTTAATAAATTCTTATTTTAGTGCAGCTAATAGCTTGCTGTTTTGTTAAAAAAATGTGTTGTTGTTGTCGTTACCTAACATCTAGTAACTGAATATCACATTTCATGTTTCTAGAGGCGAACTTACCAAAAGTGAAGACAGCCATACGTTTGTCGATTCCGATTCCATTCGGACAGTTAATATCTTTGGTCGAGCCTTTGGTGGGATACTGTTCTCGTGCATTCGGCCCTGACCGACATATGCCATTAGATCCTAGTGCAAAGAACTTGTAGCTTCTATCAAAGGCCAACTCAGCGCATGAGCTGATTGATTTTTCAGACCTACCCTGTATGACCAGATATCTAAAATCGCCGAGCACTTCTGGTAGAGTATTGCTTCCAGTATTGAAGCAAGCAATTCTTGTAAAAGAAGGAACTAAAAGGAAAGAAAAATAACAGAAAAAATATCCCTGCCACTTTTCTGCAGCATGTAGAGAACAATTATAGCTTTGTGAAATATTAGTTTCAGGACAACCTTACTAAAATTAACTAGAAAGAGACTTGCACATGGACCACTAGATATGAAAACCCCTGCATTTTCTCAGACTGAATATCCTTCCAGAAACGAAACACTATTTTCTTCTGAAAAATAGCTTCTTGTTACTGCTATGATGATTATTTGACGGAGTGATTTTTTTCTCGAGCCAAGATCCTGTCTTAAGCGGCATTAGCGACGGCACCCTGTCAAAAAGCGAAGGGTCTAGGGCCGAGAATGGGAAAATAAACACCTCACCTTACAATTCTTACCATTTATCTAGGCGAAAAAAATAATCTTTTAGACAACAAAGCATAACCAGACCACTTAAACAGTTAATAGAGTAAAACATACCTTGGCAGTTTTTACCGCTGTAGCCGCCTGTGCAGTGGCAGTGATATAATGAAACATCTACGTCATCATTTGTACAAGTCCCTCCATTAACACAAGGATTATTGTCACATGGAAAGATCCGAACTGAAATAAAATAAAAAAAAAAATGTCTTTGTAAAGAATATTGTTTGTACTGATTACGAATTAGCATGTTTCTTTTTGTATTAATTGATTAAACCGAAACCAGCCCTAGCATTTCAAATGACAACGGCCTTAAACGTAATTGTTATATAGCTGGCGTTTTTCCCGCTACAGCGCGCCCATTCATTGGCTAGTTCATGGTCACATGACATCTAACAATGAAACTGTTTCCCGCCAAATGCCATGAGCGGGCAACATTGCGAAAACTATGACGTCAAACGGGAAACAGTTCACTGTTACCCGCGAAATGTTGATCGCTGTTGCACGTGATCAGAGATGGCCTGATGTTGTCGCTGGAATCTCAGCGCGTTTTTCAAAATTTTCTTTTGTTTTTGTTTTGCTTTATAACAAATCACCCTATATAACAAATCACCCTCCAAATCACCCTAAATAACAAATCACCCTCGAATCTCAATGTTTCCCTCGACTTCGTCTCGGGAAACATTGAGATTCGAGGGAAACAAAATTCACTCTTCCCCTCGGGACCAGCCATTAAGTGTTAAATGTTCACTCGAAAGGGCAAGGGAAAACAGACCAATCAGAAACTTAGTTGAGCAAGTTTTACATTACCTTCACAGTCTTTTCCATTGAACCAATCGCCACATTTACACGAGTATTGTGCGGGGTTATCGGAAGTGCTGTTACAAGTTCCTCCGTTCACGCATGGATTGTCAACATCACATATGGTTTGTGCAACTAAAGAAAATCAAGTGGTACAATTTTTTTCGATCAATGCATATGAAGCTTGTTATAAGGAAAAAGCATCGAGAGCAGTAGAGAGCTGTAGATGCCCAGACGTCTTTGCCAAAATTTAACCCTTTTTCTTCGCTGAAATTGACATTGTTATAAACGGCATTATGTAACGCGAAAGCTCTGTTGTAAATAATTGACTCTACTGTGAGTCTCTGAGATAACTGAGTGTATGTTCTATCAATGTTTGCTAGTGTGAGACAGTAGTAAATAACTTAAGATATTCAACATGAAAGACTCGTAACGCATGGATTGATGCAAATGCAGGAAGAAAATGACATGAAATGCAAAGTCAAGTGCAAAACATGGAAAGGTTTCTGGCTTCTTTGTGAGAGCACTTGAGTTGTAAACAAACTACAGTGGAACCCCGTTAATACGACCACCTTCGGGCCATGGTTAACTGGTCGTATTAACGGGGTTGTCGTATTAAAGGGGTTTTTTAAATAGGAAATTGACTGACTATGCTTTTTTTCGGACCAGAATAAAGTGGCCGTAATAACGAGGTGGTCGTATTAACGGGGTGGTCGTAGGGCGGGGTTCCACTGTATTGTATCATGTCACCTATTTCGCGTTTTTACTAGTATTGTAAGGCTTTTAGTATGTATAGATATATTTAGTATACCTTAGAATAATTCAAAAAAGCATTTAAAAAGGAAAGGATTACCTTGACATCTGTCGCCAATGAACCAGTTTGGACATTGGCAGTGATACTTTGATATTATGTGAGGATCATTACTGCATGTTCCGCCATTAAGACACGGTTTGCTATCGCACGGAAAGATTTGAACTGCATGGAATAATAGCAAGAAATTATTCTTTCACAACCACACTTAAGTTATAATTTTGGGCTCTCTTCATAATGCGAAGCGATACCAATGACCCGTGGCGTCGTCGTCCCACAAATCGCTCTCGCATTACAAAGCAACGTACAGAATCGCCATAACAACAGATGGGTGAGGTTTAATTGTATACTAATAGCTTTATTTTAGTATATTTAGACCTATAGTGAATTTCCCATACAATTTCTTTAAAGCGCTCGTTTCGTAACATTTAGTCACGACCGTCACGCACTCTGAGTTTTGACCACTTGTGTTCGAAGTAGGCATTACCTTGGTTTAGCTTATTCCCGCGTGGAAAAAAAAAACGCTGCATAGTTTTCTTTCCTTCAATTACGTAATTTATTACATAACATTTCGCTTTTCTTTTCCTTTTTGGTGTAGATAGGAGGTCTACTTTGTCAGAATTTCATTTACATGTCATGTACACATGTCATGAGTGTCAAACTGCCATGTACAGAACTATAGGTAATAAGTAATTTAAGAGCTTTTGGAAGTCCAAAACGAATTAATAAAGGAATCAATAAATATAAAAAAGTTTAAGAAAATGGTTTACTTAAGAAAAATTGTTTATTCTCACCTTCACAATTTTTACCAGTGAACCAGGCACTGCAAGCGCATTTGTACTGAGATGGATCGACAGCTAAATCACTGCTGCAATATCCATTGTTGACGCACGGGTTGCTTTCACATGCACTCGTCAAAACTGCCAGGACAATAAAGATATAATTGCAATTTAATGATCAAATTTAACAGTCCAACCAGCAAAAGGTATGATTATTTCGCTGGTATAAATGGAGAGTCTGGAGTTAACATGTACTACAAGTGAGGAAAACAAATACACTGTAAGTGAAAACCAGAACCTCTTATCTAGATCAAGACAGACAACGCCACAGTAAGGGACACTTAATTCTGTATCCGAGCACATAATCTCTAGGACAACTGTGATGTTATCTTACACCATTAACGTGTACCTGTAACTACATTGGTAACCTGCTCCGGCCTATTAACAACTTTGATTTTTTTGGAAACTGCTTATAAAGTGGATTGCTATTTAATTTTTTTTATAATATATACATGTTTTTCAACTCATGTAAACCGCTTTTGATCATTTTAATGTTAAAAGGCGCTATATTAGGTAGATAAATTATTATTATTATTATTATTATTATTATTATTATTATTATTATTATTATTATTATTATTATTATGTTTAAGCCACTCTCGTTTCCCTAGCACATTTGTAGTGTTTCAAATTAAAAATCTACAGCCCACCTTCACAGTCACGCCCAGTCAACCAGGGACGGCACTGACAGTGGTACTTTGAAACATTTTGAAGGTCATTTACACATGTCCCATCATTGTAACATGGACTGCTGTCACAAGGATAAACGCGCTCTAAAGTAAAAAATAGCGAAAATAAAGCTTTAAGCATTTTTTTGTCTAAATATTTCGGTTTCTTTTTCACCAGTGGGTAGCTGATTTGACATGCTTCTCCGTTCAAGCAGGTGACTATCTTAAACTCTGTGGGCGATTCTTCTTAGACCGAGAAAAACAAAAACAGAAGACAGAGACTGCGACAATCCTACGATAAATGAAACGATTCGTCAAAACTCTGATGATATCTCCTATGACTCAAAAAAAATTGAAACCGATCTTGAAACGTAACATGTTTTTTTTCTTTTCTTCCCTTAAAATAAATACTTTGCTCAGAACATAGCAATCTTATGAATTCTGACTACCTTGACAAGTGTATCCAAGAGGTGAATTTATTTCTGGAGTACAAATTTCTTCTTTTCCACAGGGGCTTCTGTCACACGGGTTGAGCCTCACTATAAGACGAAAAAAAAGCACTCTTACTATTTTAACCAATTAGCCCTCGATGCAGCTAGTGAAAAGCTAGAAAGTAAACAGTACTGAGGATGTCTTCCACTCTCAACTTTTCTTACTGGAACAGCACAGTAGAGTGATTGAAAATCAGGAATAGCTGCTCAACGTCCAGAGAGGCTTTAGGGTAGGAAAGTCAGTCCCCAATTGGGGCAAGGTAATCACAAGATAATCCTCAATCCTCTGGTTATTTTTAGCTAGATATGGTAGCAGTTACGCGTAGATGTTTTCATGGAGGATGAAATACGTGTTCATCCGGTTGAGCAGTCCTCGTAAGTATCACAAAAGAATCTATTTCTCAACCCTTCTTAGATTTCTTAAGGGTGCGAGTGTCTAAAAACAACTTGACAGAGAGAATGACTATCTATGTATATATTGAAGATTAACTCCCTAAGCTTTCATTCTGTCTCATGAGTAAGATTACAACTGCAAGATAATAGATGCGAAGGCAAGAGATTTGTAGAAATTCGTTAGCATACGTAGAAAAGGGAGTAGAATTGTCCCATTCTTATGCTCTGGCTAGATGGTTTCCATTTAAATATTTTACCTTCGCAAAAGGAACCAGTAAAACCGGTTAGGCATAAACATGGGCTATTCACCGAGTTACCATTACAAGTTCCACCATTCTTGCAAGGATCTGGACTACAGAGCAAATTTGCACCTAGTAACACAAAAGAATTACGTCATAAAAATATACATACATACATATCGCCGTTCTATAACAATCTAGTACAACTGAGCAATTAATAGCTTTGCTCTTTTACTTTGTGCCCAAAGACTCAGTCCCAGTATTGAAAATTAAATAATCTTTATATGCCGGGAAGGTGCATTTTGCCAGTGACAGGACCTCTCACATTTACAATCATCTGCAAAATTCTGAACATTGTCGCGCCTTGTGTTAAGATGTTTTCGTGCTTTTGATCACGCCTCCACCAGTTTCCAACTTAAGATAAAAGAAGTTATTCATATGCCGAGAGAACAACGCTGTTTGAATCAACAATTAAACCATGTTAATCTAAAACTAGCTCAGCTCCATGGCCACATTTTGGGCTAAAATGTCTCAGTTATCGAAACATCGTTTCAGAGCTGGATTTCTTCAAGAATCAGATAACAAACTAACCAGGTCTGATATCAGGGAGAAAATCGAGCTTTGAAAGCTTTTAAATTTTGAAGGGATCATCGTGTGGATCGCTGGAAGATGTCTTGTATCGGTGTGATGATGTTTCCACGGAGGTCCGCTCAAAAGAGAGGAGACCACCGATTGTACCGTACTCATCTTCCAACGATCTTTAAACTAAATTTCCTCAAAATTGAAGCCTTCAAAGTTCGATTCTCTCCTTGATACCAGAATTGGAAAGTTTGTTGTCTGATTCTTGAAGAAGCTCTGAAACGATGTTTCAATTGGGTATTATAGCCCAAAATGTGGCCATGGAGTTGAGCTTTGTTCGCTTCCAAGAAACTCGATAAAGCCGTGCTCAAGTTTCGAAGGCAAAACCTGCCTATTTTCTGGCACTGCTATTCAATTCCGTCAACATTGCGAAGGCTTAGAAAATGGCTGAAGTCGGAAATAAATCCAAGTTTAGAAGTAGATAAGCTGTAGTTACAGTAAAATCTGCTCAGTCGGATAGGTCGATTTTTATATGGGCTTGAATGTCGGAAATGCTCGTACATGTGCTGATACAAATGGCCATACCTTTTGAACTACTGAAATCGTGCAGGGTTTTTTGAATATTTTTGGCGATAAAGGACTACACTTTGCGGCTGTGTAGACAGGAGGTTTTAGCTAGGTTCCAAGTTTTAAAAATATTATTATCTTCTATATGAAGGCTATTTCCGGCCATCATTCGAATAGTGTTCAGTAATATGCTTGATTTCGTCTTGCCACTTAAATTAAGACAAAATTGGTTAGTCTCTTTGAAGACTAGAAAGGTTTATGAGCAAAATAACATGAGACTTATTACTAGATGTTGCGAATGAAATATTTTACAGTGTCACGAAAAATGCCAGTTTTATGCTTTTATGAGACGGCGCGACCAGCCCTGACGAGGCGAAATATTAAATGACTCCTGACGCGACCAAAAAATCAAACCAAATCTGTTTTTATTCTAGCCTTGGTTAAGTCTCTCAGTTGCAGAGTTTCAGGCAAAATTATTTTTAAAGCGAATTTGGGTCTCTAAGGGTATTACAAAGTCTTCGCTCATGAATGTCATTATATAGAAACATGAGCTCTCCACAGACTTAACTAGAAATAACAATTGTGCTTTTTTGTAGCTTTCTATAAGTCAGTTGGAAATAGGTAGACTACAATGATGATAAATAATAAGTAAAGTAAGTAAAGTAACACTTTATATAGATGTCTATGTGTTTAGCCTAGATAAACTAATTGAGGACACAAGTGAAATAGCAACACTATAATATTTGAATATTTACTGGAAAATGATAGAAAACTTTTTAATGATGATCATCCTCGTCATCATGAAGAAGAAGAGGAAGAAAATTAAACCAAGAATGAAAACTTTACTTCAATACCTTATTCGGAAAAAAAGAGATGTGTTAGTGCCCCTCCTTCGCAAACTACATCAGACGAACTGTATGTGAATTGAGGAATTCCGCAAGGATCAGTGCTGGGCTCGTGTTTGTTTAGTTTGTACACCAATGACATGCCAGACAGCGTGACATCGGGAGCACTATACCTGTACGCTGATGATACCACAATATACTGTATCAGAGCAACTGTGGATGAAGCATGAAGCCTTCTGAACAATGCGCTAGACGAACTTAATAAATGGTGCGTGGCCAACTCACTAACGCCACACCCAGCAAAATGTGAAGCAATGCTATTCTATAGAGGACATTTATTGGTCCTTACCCCCAGATTACCATCGGTAAAGAAGAAATTTCGTGGGTATGTCACGCAATATTGTTAGGAATTACAATAGACCATAAACTTACGTGGGCGAAGCATCTCACAGATCTAAAGAACAGCTTTGTCACCAAACTAAATTTGCTAAAAAAAAGTGCTCTTTTCTAAGAAGAAAATCACTCCTGGATTTATATTTTAAAGTGATCCTCCCTTCTGTGTCTTATGGGATCACCATCTAGGGAAATTGCAATAATTTAGACCACATAAAATCCCTACAAGCACTACACTGCACAGCCGCAAGGCTGATTTATAACTTGCCATGGGATACGCCATCGAAAACAGTTATGGAGGTTTTTTTTTTTTTTTTTTTTTTTTTTTCCCTTTTGATATCTTTATTTACCATCTGCATGTGTTTACCTAGTTTACAATGTTACCAGTTCAATACATGTACAGTGAAGGAGTATTTCTTCTAATTAAAAATAAATAATAATGTATTGTATATATAGGACATTACACGCCTTTATATATATTTAAATCGTTCAAACGTGTCTCTTGTGGTGCATACATGGGGGAGGAGTATTTTTCCAATTAGTTATTAAGAAAATTTTTCAATTCTGTATTTAAATAACACTTTGTCAACGAAAGTAGAGAGGTGAATAGCTTTGTTATGCATCTTACAAGTGTGGATGTAATATCTCATAAACAAGGTCGTATAATTAAACTTCTTTAGTAATGTTTTATCATATGGGCCGGACATGATGCCAAATAATTTTTCTTCAATCGTTGGGGTAAAGTTCGAATTATTGACAGCATTAAACCAGTCGATGACATTTTTTACAAAGTGTTTAACAAATTCGCAGTCTTTAAATGTGTGATCAATTGAATCATGTTCACCGCAATAGAGGCATTCGTCATCCGTTTTGATTCCGTATCGAAAAAGCTCTTTTTTTGTTACTACAATTCTATGAATAACTTTGAATTGAAATTCTTTTAATTTTGATTCCTTACAAATGTTTTTCAGGGAGTTAAATATTTTTTTCCATGCCTCTCCATCCAGGTGCATTGTTTGGTTCCATTTTGTTGGGCCAGTTTGACACCTCGTGTGAATATTTTTGTTAAATAAACAATAGAAGTCCTTAGTTTTGGCTTTGCCTAAGTGGATTGCTGTCTGGTCGTCTAGTTGGAAAAGGGGGCTGTTCTCAATGTATAGTTCACTTTCCGGTGGAACTGTGGTTTTTGCTTTTGTGACTAGATGCTTCGGTATTGCACTTACGACTTGATAAAATTGGAGGAAGTTCGTTTTACAAGCGAATTTGTTTTTAAATTCTTGGTAAGAAATAAACTGGCCATTGCTATTCAGCAAGTCTTGTATAGACAGAATATTGTTGTTAAACCATTCACTGATGAATATGGGCTTCCCTCCAACGAGAATTTCTTTGTTATTGTATAAGATCATATCCTGACCTCTGTCATAGTTATACCGGGTTTTCAATTCATTGAAAAATTTTAAAATGTCGTTATAGAAAGATGGCAAACCGTCAATATACTTTGTGCAGTAGTTACATCTTAAAAGAAAACTCAAACCTCCATATCTATCTAGATAATAGTCTGGGATAGTTTTCCAGTTTTTCCTTCCTGGTGCGAAAAGTCTCGGAATCCAAGCTAACCGCAATGCTTTAATCATAGTTTCTACATCAATCATACGAATACCCCCTTTGTCCCGATCTTGATAGAGGCCTTCTCTTTTTATTTTGTCGTTTTTGTTTTTCCATAGAAATTTAACCAGTTTTGTTTTGATTATTGGCGTTATTTCTTGAGGGACATTGAGAATTGATGCTGAGTAAACGAGTTGTGATAGAGCGAGAGATTTTATAATTAGTACTCTTCCAAATAGTGTTACCAACTGGGACTCGATATACCATATGTACAAAATAAATCTTGTCAAATTGTTTTATAATATAGTTAGCGACAACACGCCCCCTTTGATTTCGGATTTAGCTATGTGGAGAGTGACTCAATACAATCTAAGAGGACATAAGAAGGCTACCGTTCAAAGATTTTCAACATAATTCATGAAACATTCCATACGTTTTAGAGGCGCCGTACTGTGGAACTTTGTTTCCGATTATTTAACAGATTCTCAAAATTTTAAAAACAATTTATCAGAAAAGTGAAACTGGACCCATCATTTAGGGAAATTAATTTAACATTCTATCTGTTCAGTCGGTGACTAAGAAGAATATGTGCGATTTTATATTTTAGGTCTCTGAATTTTATGTAAATCCGTTGTTAACTTCTAATTAATTTGTATGTCAAGTGTACGTTTTTATAGTGTTTTAACCTTAGTTTTAAACTTACTTTAAAATATTTTTAAACTTAGTAATACACGACCCCACAAGCAAGTAGTTTGCTTGAAACATTGATCGTGTTTAAATAAAGGATTTTACTTACTTACTTACTTACTTACTTACTTACTTGTTTTAAGGTAACGTGGCATACGAGCCAAGTGGCCCATCAGGCCGGAGCTTATCCCGGTTTCCTTAGCATGAAGCGACTGA
>JAHPZR010050386.1:12500-29227 GCA_019787425.1 Platygyra sinensis | reverse complement strand
ACTCTTATTCTAGCTGCTGTAATTTACAAACATTTTACAAACATTTTGAAATGAACAGAACTAAAAACTAAATAAAATGTTTGTAAAATAAATTTACAGACATTTTGTTTTTAATCAGGAAAAGTACCAAGTCTGTAAATTCAGGATTTACAGACATTTCGTAAAGTCTGTAAATGGTTCAAATTTTCCAGTGAAACGCGGGAAAATTATAGCACACCGGCCCACAAAGTATAGCTTCCCAGGTATTCTCAAATGAGCTGTACCCTTTCCATTCTACAAGAAATTTGGTTCCCTAAAAGGATGGAGTGATACCATCATTCGTTAATGATACGTTCATTCAAAGCTACGGGGCAGAATGCATGTGTTAGTGAGGTAAAGTTCTACGCACATCTGCGTCCTGTTTCCTTGCTATCAACCGCTCGCCCTGGTAGATAGCTAATAAAAAATTTTTAAGGTGCTTTTTTCTCGCTTTTTTTCTTCGTAAAACAGATCCACAGAGCTCAAACTTTTTAAAATATCGTAGAGAATACGTTTTCCCTGACTGCGATAGCTTTTGTCCGCCATTTTGAAAATGAGATGCCGCTGACAATTAATCACGGGCGTGAAATGTCCATTATTTCTGGCAATGCAAGAGAGCATGATTACTTGATGCTGATTATTTGAGCATGTCTGCATTAAGTTGTTTCTTTAAACTGATTTTAAAAAGGAGTTCGATTTTGACTTCTGAGTTCGATCTTAACACGGTTATTTCATCTTAACGTGAAAGAAAATCAACATGCAGCAAAGCGCAGTGTTTTGAAAAAAAAGCAAAAGGATTTTTCCATCTAAAAATGCATTGATTCGCAGCCAAAAAAGTTTGAGCGAGGACGGCTGGTGTCGCACGAAGCTTAGAGTTACAGAACTTTATGGCTGCCAAACTGAAAGGGAAATTCTTCGTTTTGCTTTGTGTCGCCTTATTAGTATCACAGGTCACCTTATCAGCGTAAAAACAGCGTAAATTTTATTGGTCGTTAATTTTTCTGGGTGGAAAAGACAGTGTTGGATTTAAGAGTTATTGGAGCTCGTTTGGACACTTGTTTACCTCTTTCCTCAATCGATGAAGTAGTTTTAAGCTCGGTAAGCTTCGTAAAACAGGTGAATACTATTAGATTGCTTAAAGTTTTTCTTGTAAAGAAATTGCTTTCAGTGAATTAAACTTGCTATGTTTTGCTTACTATTATAGCAGGCTGTCCCCTTGCTACTGCAAACGGCGAACCTGCGTGTTTTCATTGAAAATTGTCCTTTGTTCAGAATTTTGCCCTTTATGTGTCAAGCAAATAATCGTAGGTGCTCTCGGGTAATTAAAGATTGATTTCACTTGTATTTTCAAATTGCCCACTCAGCTGCGAGACTCGGGCAGTCTAAAAATTTTGAAAACACGCGTGAAATTAATGCTTAATTGCCCTCGGGCCCATGCGATCACTGAAATATACAAAGAGATTATCAAGGTAAGAGAGTGAATCCCCCCCATATAGGTCCTCTAACTAAGGTAATCCCTCTTAAGTTTTAGACATGGTACTCACGCGATGCGTGGACAGCCGAAGCGACTTTCTCGAAACTTCAGGAGACGAAATGGTGGGAACGTCATTGTTTTTTTTTATTTCGTTTCACAGCAGAGATGTTCTCTGCACTCTCAGCCGTCTTTTTGTTCGGTGGGGCTTTCGTTTGTTTTGTGCTCGTTTGGCCCTTCATTATTTGGCCGTTTATTCGGTTTTAGGGAGTTAATTAAATAAAGTTTAACGGCAACGGCAACAGCAACGGCAACGAGTACAATGGTCGTGTAAGCGTGCGTTGTTGTTCCTTGTTCATTTCTTTGTCTTTGTTTACAAAAGGTCACAAAACAACAACATGATCTAGCCACGTTCTGCATATTCGAGAGAAAGTGAACTATACGAGGCCAATTTTCAATTTTTTTTTTTTAATTTAACGCTGTCTTACATAGTGATATTCTGTTTGGGATATTTCTAACAGTATAGACAAACTAACAATAATAACAAATTTTATTCAAAATTGGACTGTTGGAAATATAACTAATTACATTACTTTCAACCCGCAAATAGCTTATAAACTAATCGAGGTGGGGAGATCTGAGGACATATTACAAGTACCGGGGGGGGGGGGGGGGGGGCTACAGGGATAGCGCAGTGGTGAGAGGGCTCGCCTCCCACCACTGTGGCCCGGGTTCGATTCCCGGACCCGGCGTCACATGTGGGTTGAGTTCTTTGTTGGTTCTCGTCCCTGCTCAGAGGGTTTTTATTCGGGTTCTCCGGTTTTCCTCCCTCCATAAAAACCAACACTCCAAATTCTAGTATAATTCAATCTGGAAATGAGGTCCACAGGTTTGTCAGCTTTGCTGTTAAGTGTTACCCTCACTAAATAACGTTTATTATTATTATTATTATTATTATTATTATTATTATTATTATTATTATTATCGTATCTATAACAAAATTTTCGATCGTGATTGGTTCTCCGCGCGCCTATTTGTCGCGTAATCGGCGCCCGATCACGTGGGTGTCCAATTACAGCTGTCCGATTTGAACTTTTCGTAATCGGACACCTGTAATTGGATACCCACGTGATTTTCACGCCAATTACGCGCGCTTCAATGGCTTCCTTAGCAATGTTTTCTACAGTTTTCAAAACTTAGGAAAAGCGCTACAGAAGTTTTCGCTCAAAAAAAGTTCTCAGAAGACACTTTTTTCCCGAAATTTGTTATAGATACGATTAATTAGTAATTGGACCTCGTGTCGCACAATTCAGGGATTAATCGTGCTCGTAATTTCAAATCGGCCTCGCGCTTCGCGCTCGTCCGATTTTGAAATTACTCGCTTGAATACTCCCTGAATTGTACTCCACTCGGTCCAATTACTATTAGTTATTATTATTATTATTATTATTATTATTAAAAAATTATTATTATTAAAAAATTATTATTATTAAAAAAAATTATTATTATTATTATTATTGTTATTATTATTATTATTATTATTATTATTATTATTATTATTACAAGTGAAACCGGAAATAACAATATGTAATTATATATCCCATAAAAAGGTAGATATAAGGCAAAGAAACAAAATGATGGCCGAAAAGGGTAACTTTTCATGCCATGGCGAGACATGACTAACTTTCTTCAGGGGCAACACTGAAGCAAAGTAAAAATGGAGAAAATTTAACGGTTATAATTACAATACAGAAATAGTCAAGTCAGTGGATTAACGACGTCCACGTCAACGCTGTGCGATACCTCGTTCGACTCGACTCTCCTTCCGCCACTCCAACTAGGTCACCTGAAGATGTGTTAGACTGTGA
The DNA here is from genome assembly GCA_019787425.1 of Platygyra sinensis. Classification (NCBI taxonomy): domain Eukaryota; kingdom Metazoa; phylum Cnidaria; class Anthozoa; order Scleractinia; family Merulinidae; genus Platygyra; species Platygyra sinensis. The sequence goes on along the minus strand of JAHPZR010050386.1, from coordinate 25,870 downwards.
AAATATTTTTAACTGGCCACTCTGGGAAGAATTAGTCAAGGCTTGATGGACGGCTTTTTGGATGTATCTAAAGCGTTGTGAAAGAGATTGTATTCGCGCCGCGACTGCATTCGACAACACATACATTTTCCCGCCGTGCTTTGAGCATGACTAAAGACGAAGGATGTTTGATTTACGCAGTGGCCCGATGTAGCCTTTTCGTTGGAGAAGGTATTTACCGTTGACCTTTTATTTAGTCGTTTTCTTCAAAAAACTTACGATCAACTGATAAGCCAGATAAGCGTTGTCTTTGTTTATGTGCCCAACTTTTGTATGGCTCGGCAAGAAGTTAAGCCTACTCTCAAATTTGGTTTTCAAGTTTATCGTCAGTTTGTTTGTGAAGAAGGTTTTCAGGATTTCTGTGTTGGACCCATTCTTATAGCAAATTACATTTTAATTTCCCCTCAATTTAAAAAATAGATTCAAATGAAATTTACCGTAAGCTTAAGCTTATAATTTAAACATTGTTGTAAAAAGGTTTTTCCTCAGACTACCATTTTAAATAGGTGCAACAAACCAGAAGCGTAACACTTTGTAAAACTGCCAAATCTATTAAAACAATTATTTGCTAATCTTTCTTTGTTTTTTTCGACTGGTTCTTGGTTGGTTTTGACATAAACTTAAGTACTTGACGCCTTCAGAGTTATTAAGCTTAGGTACTTTCCGCGTTTAGCGCGCACGTACACGAACTCGCACAAACAGCGGTGATTTTAAAACTTTTCTCTGTTCTGCTGAATCTTTGACATACAATTTTTAGCTTTATAAAAATTGAATTAAATTATGTGAACCCCCATGCATTACAACCTCTGTGAAAACGTTTTTTATAGTACAGTAATTTTTCAGATGCAACAAAATGTTTCGCCACTCAAATTAAACTTATGTGTCGGAATCGTGTAATTCATTAGGGTAATCCATTTGAAAGCACGAACTGTTCCAGTATTTGTTTATGCGCAACTATTTTTCTTAGGCCAATACTTTGAATAATGGCTTTATTGTACACTTTATTATAATTCTAATAGGGAATTTAGTTCATGGGCAGTATAAAATAAAGTTTTGATGTCTGTGCGAATGAAGGTAACGTTTTAAGTTCCGGTTGAAAATAAAGTAATCATTTATTCCGTCACTGTTTACGATACGTTTTTAACCTTCAAATATCGTATTTAGTAAAATTACTGAGCTTGCATCGGTTGCCTTAAGCAACTTAAATTGTTTCATTTAATGTTAGCATTAATTTGATTTCATTCGCATTGCTGCAACTTCTAGTTTAAGTTTTATAATTTCAATAATTAAACAACACTTTTTATGTGGGAAGTGCATTTAAGTGTACCACAAACGCGCTTTTTTTTGTTTTGTTTTTTAACAAACAGCAACAACTATCTGTATCAACTTACCTTCTCAAGCATACATTGTCCCTGAGCAGACAGCAGCCATAAAAAAATAATAATAATTAAAAAAGTCGTCAGAAGTTCCGATTAAAGAAAATGCAAGTACAGTCCGTTGTCCAGTCCTTGGAATTTTTTTTTTTCTAGCTAACCTTTTGTGGCGCGGCGTCGCAGTGAACAAAAAGCGCGCGAAAGTATAGCCTCGTTTTCGTTCTTTCCTCCAGGCCCTCTCCTCTGAAAAAAATCTTAAACATTGATCTTCGCAAAAAGCAATTGAAATAAGAAGAAACTGACAACGCCATCATAAAGAGCATACTCTCAAGCCTTTGACAAAATTTTCTTTTATTCCTACCTCAAATGGTCGTTGAGCAGGAAGCTGACAAACTTTTCAGTTAGATTTTCTACTGCCGCACTTTTTTACGAAAAGTAATCATGGCCATTTTTTAAAACACTGTTTATTAAACTACAACTTCGCTTAAAAATATTCTTGGAGAAGGGTTCTAGTAAACTTTTAGAGCGAATATTAAACTTCGGTCCGTTCTGGTCACGTGACCGATGACGTCACAGCATGAAAAATGACAAAAATGTATATTTCATAAAAATATCTACCAATATCCAAATTTTTGTTTCCTCGCGTTTAATGCATCGCGAGATAGCACTTGTACCCAGACTCCCACTTTTTGAATATTGTATATAGCTCCCTTAATATTTATATTTTGTTCGGTACCCGGGCAGTCCGAAATGGCTCACACCATTGTGCTTCAAACCACGTTGACTGCTTTTTCAACAAGAAAATAATTTCGTCACAGTGAGCAAAAACTCACTTGTGAGTAAAGTCACGTGACCAATGACGTCATCGCCCTTAGTCTTGTACAATAATTAGTTTATGGTAAGACTTATTTCTAGACAACGTGGGGGTCTTGCTGCCCTCAAACTGACCAAAATTTTCCAGCTGCAAAGGATTCTGGGAAGGTTCTTATTATAATTGTACATTGTTATTTAATTATTATCATTATTATTATTACCAGGTGGACTAAATAACAGTAAAGACACTACTATACAGTAAATAGAATAAACAAACATAAAACAAAGCAGGTGCATTAAGATTACGAACTAAGAGGTTAACCTAAAGTTCTTAATAAGACGGGAGACTTCGACATAATTATCTTTTGACCGCAAGAAATTTAGTAATAATTCCTTTATCTTTTTACGAAAGGATGAACGTTGAAGTAGTTTCATCAAATTAGGAATAGAGTTCCAAATTTGGGCACCGATTCTCGAGAAAAAGGCATACATTTTATCGGTTCTAGAGAACTTAACATAAAGCAGGTCGCTAGAGACAGATCTTGTTCTGTAGTTATGAATCGGACTTGTTTTCAGGTGGCTCAAAACAGTTTCCCACACTTTCCAAGACGCAGATGTTGATGTGTCATAATGACCACTCTATCAATTGATGCTACAATCATGGTATCAAAAAACTGCCCAATCACTGGAGAACACGCTGGTATTATTTTCCATTCTCTAAGCCAAGTGCTCATTGGCTTAGTTACGTGAGAACCCAGTTGACTGGTGGGCGAAGCAAGCAATTTTTCAGCACTGATTTCTCAAAACAAGTCTGGGAATTTTTTAATTCTAAGAATTTTTTCAAGAGCAATTTTTGTACGATCACTCCATACTTTTAATCCTATTTCGAAAATGTTCTGTAGATCTACACTGAAATTAAATATGACAAATTACAGACACGTTTTTTTAGCGCTTTGGGCCCGGAAACTGAGGGACATTAAATAAGCGAAAAACAAAATTCGTTTTGACAAGTAACGTTCAAAAGGTGATTAGGGCGCTCGCATTTGGAAGTCGTGAAAAATTCATTTTTTTTTCAAACTTTTGGTACAGTCTGATAGCCAGTCCTATAAGCTTTAATTTGATATGGGGTTTAAGGTATCTACAGTTTAAACCGGACGCACTATATCGCTTGTACGCGAGACACCCCAGGCCTGAAGGTATATTGTAACCTTAAAGGACCCTAGTCAGCCTCTGCCATTTTCGATGACATCGAAATTATTGATATAGCAAGATGAAGCGAATCCTTATTATTTTACTGCAATCTGTGATCCTGAAGGTATGTTTAATTATCTTGAGTAGTTTCACAGTGATTTTTCTTCGTTTTGACAGGCTCCGAATAAAATGTAATAGCCAAATTCTCGCATGTAAACAAAAGCAAAGGTGTGGCTGACTAGGGCCCTTTAACCGCCCGTTTCCATTTCTGCTCTGTCTCGAAGCGTAACCGATTATCTTGGCCTGAGGATTTGAATTTCTAGCTTAGCGACCGTGCTATCATGACAAGTCGCCTCCAGCCGTCAGGAGGCACAGGACAATTTTTGATTATTTTCAGCAAAATTGATTTTCCCAGGGACAGTGGCACGGTGTGAATTCAGCGCATGATAAGAAATTCAATCATGTGGCCAAAATGACCGGTTACGGGTCAAGACGAAGAACCTCACGGTTCTAAACCGCCTCCACGATCAGAGACATGAAAATTATCCAATAAAAAAATAAGGCACGCCACCTTGTTTAATGTTTTTCTCTACATGTGGCATTCAGAGCAATTTTTTAAGCATTCTTATACATTGTGAAAGGTAAAGTAATCTACATGACACGAGCTTGCGACAAAGAAGAATCTGAGTCGCCGACAGGAATCGAACCCATGACCTCCCGAACACCAGGCGGGCGCGTGTTTTCTTTTAGCGGCAAAATTGCAACGCAATTGTTATAGTAGTAACCAATCACAATTGTAACAGTAACAGCAACAGCAACAGCAACAGCAACAGCAACAGCAACAGCAACAGCAACAGCAACAGCAACAGCAACAGCAACAGCAACAGCAACAGCAACAGCAACAGCAACAACAACAGCAACAGCTACAGCAACAGCAACAGTAACAGTAACGGCAACAACAACAGCAACAGCAACAGTGACAGTAACAGTAACAGTGATAGTGATAGTGATAATTTATTTAAAGTTGATGACATGGAAAGTGGTCGCCCAATCTTCAAAACAACGAGGCTCATGTTAAAAACGCTCAACAAAATGCGATAAAAGTACAAAAAAACAATATGGAAATATTAAAAGTGTATAACTGTATTCCCTGCATTCTTAAAATTATAAGAGATACTTTTATAAAAGGTCCATATGTATTCTTACCAACAATCTTACCAAACATATTGCACTGAAGCAGAGTTACTTTTTGCAATTTCCCTCATGCTCCGAAAGGGCTCAAAATCATGAGATAAGTATATATTTTTCAACAAACTCGATCGTAGCCTTGTGTCACGCACCTGCTCTGGTCTCGAAACGAAGCACGTTATTGAGCTGTAAAATTTTTAACAGATATAAATGTGCCACCTCTTGTGCCTAATGAGGATAAAACATTTGGTGGATCTTTAGTTTTAGATTTTAGAAAGTGACGACGTCACCTGAAAACGATTTATTTTTCCTTCGAATCTAAAATACTTTTTCAAGAAAAAATCGTTAGAGTTCCATATAGAACGTTTTGTAAATATATAGCATTAATGCAAGGCCACTGAAAATGGAATTAAAGAAGAACTTTCCACTTTCACCCACAAAGTCAGTCTAGTCAGCAGTCATCACTCATAATATAAAGAAGACCATTCGCCTTTTTTTTTCTTGAGAAATGGAAACCCCTCAATAGGCCCCGTTCAATATATCAAATGAATATTAAAACACAACGATGAGGCTTTTGGGTTTAAAATTGTAAATGTAGTAAGTTTCCTTTGTCTCTCAATTCCCAAAAGGTACTTGGATAAAAAAAAAAGAACTCCAATACAGAAGTTTTTCATGAAAGCCTCGGAGCCATAATCAACAAGTCTTGATCTCTGAACAAAATACAAATACAATATAAATGTGTGGTAGTTTTGAATAAAAAAAACTGTTATTTTTCTAATCTCAGAAAAGTCTGAACAGACTACTGTAACCACCTTGCCGAAGCCAACAACTAAAGGTACGTAACAGGTTTTGTTTTTGTAAAGTGCTCTAAGTTGCTGATAAGAGTGATTCATGGTCCTGAGGTATGCTATTAAAGCCTGGTTGCCTAGAAATTTGCATCATTGTAGTTGTTTACTATTCTCGAAGCTAGACAAAAAGTATACCAACAAACGGAGTGCAGCTTTCATCACGAGAGCAAATCGAAAGCTTGTTTTGATTGACCAAGAAGCAATGGAAATTGGTGGGAGACAATCAGCTTAGAGTTGTGTTCAATCAATCAGTTGAATGTTTCACTTTTTATTTTATTCCATTCGTCATTTGATTACTAAGTAATCACATAATTTTCTCTCGTACAATTTGGAATAAATACGGCACTTGCTAATGACTCTCGCCGGCCTACGGGCTTGTGGAATCGTGCAAGCCTTTAAAAATTTAGTCGTGCACATTTAGCTCAAATTGCACAGGAAAAAACCATGCGATTACCTTTTTCTTAGCCTCACATTTTGCCGGTGCTCAAGAATACAACGTTCAACTTTGTGTCCATTCTTGGAAGTACCTATCGCAATTACGAAACCTCAATTACGCTCTAAACTTTTTTTTTTTTTTAAACTCCCTTAAGCGACACCAACTACTTCAGGGATTTTAGTTACAAATAAAGGAAGTAAAATATTATTGTGGCTACATCCGAAACGTTTTGGGTTTAAATGCCATATATGGGAGCACCCGTCATGTTCAATTCAAGGGGCCCCTTGCATTGTATCATCTGCATGGACATGCAAATTTTTTTGGCTTGATTAGATCGGTCATCATATTTTCATGTTGGACACGTTCAATACTCAAACATACTTCGTCTTCGTTTGTGCCATGGCTGAAGTGGGCAGCACTGTTTGATTCAAGTCATAGGAGGTGGTAGCCTTATTTCTGTGGTTAAACATTTGAGGGCAGCATCTTTGCAGATGTTAGTAGTTTTGCACTTTATATATCACCTCTTTACCTGGTGATTGAGTTATTTAGTTTCTATTTAAGTTGTAGAAAGCACCATTTCCGCCAGGGCTACCATAGATAAGAGCTGCGATGAACGATTAGACGTCGAGAAAAGATTTCCCAGTTTGGTAAGTTATTTTGTTATTCATGTCCGGCGGAGACAATTTGACGTGTGCTACACCTTCTTTTTACAATCATTGGAGCAATCTGCATTCGGTTGGTTCAGTTAATTCATTTTACAAAGGATTTAAACATATACAAGAACCACCAATATTAACAGCCACACCTAAGAAGCAATTTGAACAAATGCCTCGCAATCAGAGGCTGAGAAAGCCTGCGAAATCCTGTTTCATGTGCATAATTTGTAGTGTACTTACGTTATGCGAGTATTTTTATCTGATATCTTAATAGTTCGTTTTTCATCCATCATCAAATATTGATAACTGGAATGTTTTAAAATCTGTCTTTGTAAGCCCTGTTTTGCCTGGGCACAAAGTTCCCGCACTGATTTGAAAGCATTACTACTTAACAATATAATGCTAGTGCGGCCAAACTAGCTAGAGTAGAAATGAATTTTGGGGCTGTCCTGACATTTCATGATAATTTTACAAGATGCAGGAGAGAAGGAGGGGTGATTGTACATGCCATGTACAATTGATTAATGTTTAAAAAAATATATGTTTCATGATATTGTGCTCCATATGTACGTATTCCTTACGATGCTAAGTTATTCTACGTTATTTTATTCATATGGTGGGGCTGGCTGGGAGGTCTTCAAAATGCTGTCCGACACCTGCGGCCTCGGGAAGTATTTTGAAGCCCGAGGTGACAGTTTTTCATTATACGTACCGAGTAAGCCGGCCAATAATATTTTTATCTTTTTTCCCTGCAATAAATTGGCTTACAAGTGGGTTTGTTTACGCAACTTTCTTATGGAATCTACATACTAATTGAAATAAAAATCTAACGAGAACGAGCGAGTAACTCACATACTGGGCAAAGAAAGTTGTAATAAAGAACAGTTGATTTCGATCTACTTTATGTTGCATTTAGTTCATCAGTTAAGTTTTCTAAAAGTGTTTTTTTTTTCGGAGTTTGAAGTTGTCAGTCGTTGCGAATCACTCGAAATCAAATTTTTCTACCATAAGTTTCGAGGAAATTCGTTAAGTGTACTCCAAAACATTTTCTCAAATACAGCAACGATCAGAGGTAAACTCGGCTGAAATTCACTCAAACAAAATCTCACAACATCTGACTTCAACTGAATTGAATTTACTCACGGTGACTTTTCTTGCCATCTGAAGGTAAAGACAAATAAATTTGCGTTGATTAATCATCTATGGAAGTGTAAAAAGGGAGAAAGATTTACGATAACCTCTAATTGGTTCACGAAAATAGATCAATTCGACGGATTCCGCCCGCTTCAGGAACCAATCAGACTGCAGGATTTGTTGAATTCTGCCCCCTCATGGCATGAGTTCAAAAACAGATAAATTATTTTGATCTGTTTTTTTGTTATATGATATATCTTGCTGCACTATATCTGCATTTTCCAAAACTTTGCCTGACGTCCTTCATCAGACCGGCCCGAGGCAGTTTCAAAACTGGCAAATGAAAACTTGACTCTTTTCTCACGTTAACTATACTTTTGTATAGAAACTAGAAGATCACGGTGTCGCACAACCTTTGAACCCGCGTATACATGTACTCATACTAAGAGTTTAATACATTTGAATGTTCAATTAAGTGGCAGTCCAGCTAAAAGCGGTTCACTTCACTTCGGAACCAAAAATAGTTTTCCTTCATTTTTTGTAATTGAAAGGGTTTGGCACATATAAATTAAAAGAAATTTATTATTTTTCAAATCCTTATTTTTGCCTTGCTATACGAGACAAAATTGAATTTTGGCCGAACCGTGGTTGCCGACCGTGATAAGAAAGGTGAAATTCACCGATTTTGTAAAGCGTGCTACATTTACGTCCCCTAAATGCAGCCCACGGAATTTCGTTTACATAGGAATTCTAAGGTGCATTCATTACTTTTACCGACGAAATAAAAAACTTAACAAGTTTTGCATGTAACGTATATGCACATGGGGAACTTACTGTGCTGTCAGTATATGGTTCTGAATGAGTCATTATTTTTCCTTTCAGGCTTGTGAGCGTGTCAGACACTTGGGATGTTTATCTGCCCAAGCTGTAGACAGTAGGTATGATAAATTCTATTTCACTTTGATTGTGTTTGGTGAAGTTAGTTGAATTTACAATGCTAAAAGACTATGGGACCCTATGGGACATGACATGACATGACAGGCTTACATGTCAAGCTTAGCAATGTACTTCGTCTCCTTCAATTTATATAAGTAATTGCAATTCAGTCGAAGGGTTGAATTATTTACTCGCTGTATTTTTTGTGTCCATCAAAGTTTTAATGGTCCAGATAGCCAAAACGTAATCATTTTTTCTTACTGTGGTATCAGTTTGTTTCTAAACATCTCTTTGAAAAACAGGCAGAAGCCAGCAACGTTGTTATGAAGGGTCAGCTCACAAGGAATATTTAGTTTAAACAACGAGTCCGTTAATACTTTTTTCTGGAAAAGAGAAATCCATTTAAAACAAACTACCTTAGTAATTCCGTTGTTATTTTAAAACCGTTCACAATCTTAACAACTATTGTCATCAACATTAGCCCTGGTACAAGGTCAGGGAGTCAGTTGTCATTTCTTTTTCTCAATAGTGTTTCCGCAGTGTAATGAGGTATTTTTTGTTTTTAGGTGTGGCAGTGTTATCGTAGATTTCGAGATGAAATTCAACCAAAGTGCAGTCGTTAGTGAGGTGTTGAATGCTCTGAAAACAGCCGCGAGAGAAGACAATTTTGATGACTTCAGAGTCGATCCCAATTCCGTTGAACATGTTTCTCCTCCACCCACGGACACACCAGGCACTAAAGGTAAAGCTTTCTGTCTCGATTTAGGGCAGTTTAGGATAACCATTTTAAGTGTGCAAACAACCGCGGAACAATGAACTGTGATTGTTTATTCATTCCCTATGTCCTCGCAATTCACCGAAAAAATCAACATAACTTTCCATTTTACTAGGGTTTCAAAGCGAGAATTTTTCAAGCATTCTTGTTGACTTGTCGTTAGCTAATTTGCTGTGCTTTCCCAAGTCTCCAAGTCCATTGCTATGTGACCCTTAAAATAACAACCATAACTGATCACAGGCAGCTTAAATGGCTGCAATTGGCCGGAATTTTCGATTGGCAAAGGCCTCTAATTGAGTCCTTGCTATCAGTATGTAACGGCGGCACCCGTGAAAGCTGCAGTTTTAAAATTTAACTTACGGTTGCTAGGCAACAGAGGTTTTGCAAAGCAGCCATGTTGCATGGCAGGATCAATAAATTCTTTCTAATGCAAAACATTTTCTTTGAGGTTTTGCCGCGCAAAACCTCTATATTGACCGTATAGCTCGTAAATCATAGCAACACTAGACACTTTCCACGTTAATTTAGAACGCCCTTGGAAACCAGTGCGTACACACACAGAAACCTCTTTCTTCTTGAAACCAACACAAAGCCATTCAAATCCTTTTTCTGTTGATTATGCACTTAGGAAGTGTTATTTTATCAATGAAGTATTCCTTGGTAATGGAGAAACGTGCTCGAAAAGGATAAATAAAACTACTTATTTGCCGGCCTTTTGCCATTAAAATCCATTAACATTAAGGAAGCCAAGCAAACGCGCGGTTTTAATATTTTTCGTAGCTGTGGAGGAATGCAAGTGCTCGTGCAATGACGTCATCTTGACTGCTGTAGTTGGAGTTCTTGTGTTTATAATCATTGGACTCATTCTTTACATCATTTGGCTGCACAAGAAAGGTACAACAATATTTAAATGTTACAACAATTTTTTGTCTCATTGCTACATGTATACGGTCTCATTATAAAGCTCAATTATCTTATTTTTTGTTTCTTAGGAATTGCTGGAAAACAGAGGTAAGGTGCTTTTCCCAATTCAGTTCAATTCAATTCAATTTCTTTGTGGGTATACTGTCAAAAGATTCTCTACAAGTTTTTCAAGATTTGCTGCATGTTATGTTTAGCTTGTCAGCCTCTACAATAATAATAATAATAATAATAATAATAATAATAATAATAATAATAATAATAATAATAATAATAATAATAATAATAATAATAATAATAATTAAAAATTTATAACGCGCCTTTTCCATGCAAATATGATCAAAAGCGCGTAACAATTGATACTTAAAAATATTATTAAAAACAAAAAAGAGTAAAAAAATAAAATAAAATAAAATAAAATAAAATAACCATAAGAATTAAGCATTACATATCAAAAGCTAATTTAAAAAGATGCGTCTTAAGTATAGATTTAAAACGTTCAAAATTGTCCACAAGGCGGATATGTAGGGGCAGACTATTCCATAAGGTAGGGGCCGCCGATGAAAAAGCGCGATCCCCTAAAGTCTTTTTCAGTTTTACACTTGGATAATTTAAGGTAAGACCGCTAGCTGAACGGAGAGTATAGCGCGTCTGTACCTCTATAGTAGTTGTTCCTCTGATTCTTTATGATTAAATATATCAAACACAAAAGAACATGCTTGACCACACTTCCAAACACTGAGAAGATAGCTAAAGGTAGGACGCGTAGCGGAGTATTTTTGACAAACTTCGAGGTGTTTGAAAATGTGTCTAAAAATAAGGAGAAAACAAAGAAAGAAAGTCGCCAGAATCTATGTTAATTACATGTGAGATCAGGTATCCAAACACCGCCACGGTCATGAATTTCTTTTTTATTGACTTGATAAAAATGTCCAAAATACCAATATTCCGCACAAAATCTTCAAATTTTCAAATATAATTCTTCGAATTCCTGTTTTTTTTTTTATTTCAGACTCTATAAAGAAGAAAGAGGCGTTTATGACGTAAGTTTATGTTGTCGGTTTTCTTTTTTATTGAAAGCAGAAACAATTATACCGAGTAACTTTTCACTGCCCAAAGGCGGGTTCAGCTTCGTTTTTCATATAAACTTAAAATACTTTTGGGACGCTCGCAGAAACCGTTGCCAAGCAATAGTGCTCGTAGGATGTAGATCGCCACCTTTATGTATCATCATACCAGGAAGGATCTTTCCATGCGTAAGAAATTCCATGGACTTCTACAGAACTGCACAATAATATTGCAGTGCCTGCTTATTAGGCCTGGTTTAAACGTCGCGTTTTACATCCACGTAATCTAATTGCAGAATTTAGTGCATGTAAAATGCGACGCTTAAGTAAATCCGTTTTGACAATTTAAATTAAATGCGAGTTTAGTCGAGTATTCGACTCGGCAGTGTAATATAGGACTGAAGTTCGACAGTTGATTTGAACGCCACATATTACACGCTGCGTGACGGGCGCACGACAAGCTGGTGGGAATGGACGGCGGAAGTTGCAGTAGAAGATGTGGAAGAAAGGCGGTTGAGAACGCCAGTATGTGTGGTTCTTCCTTGGCTCCAATCGTGCTACGCAGCTATGCAAAATCCATTACTTTTCGGCCATCAAGCGAAAACCGCTCTCTGCTACATAACCTGTGGGGTACGAAAGCAACATGGCGACTGTTGAGGATAATAATGAATGGGGCGGTTCGTACTTCTCTTCAGGAACGTGTAAGACATACTGGGTTGACATACCGTACTGCTTGTTGGTTGGAAGGCAAGACGAAATGTAGCGCGTTGGGAAGCCTTTTTCCTTTTTGAGCAGAAGCTGAAGAGCGAAATTTATGAAGTTGAACTTGAATTTGAACGAGAAAGTGAAACGAAAATCATAGTAATGCACTGTCATCTGCATTGTAAATCGCCGCCTCCTAAAAGGCATCATTGTTTAACGCATTGGTGGAAAACGTTGGAAAAGAACACGCACAGAAATTTTATTCAGCAGAAAAAAAGTTCGCCGTTTAAATCGAATCACCCAAACGTATTAATTCCAGTCGACCTAAATTAGTATTAGAGTGGCGCATGTAAATGCGACGTTTAAACCGGGCCTTAGTGTACATTTGTTGATTTCTTTAGAAAAGGTACCTACTGGAAATTGACGGTGGTTCAGAACGGGTTTTTAGGGAGTAGGGGACATAATTATTTTATGGACGGAAGGAACTAACGCTAATTATTAAGAACCAGAAACTGCAAGGGGCCGCATACAATTAACGCTGCCAACGTGGGATCTACAAGAAATCTGATCAGCCAATAAACTGTACAGACAAGCAATAGACTACAAGGCTGATACTACTTTATTACTTTATCGGTTCTTGTCATGTTGGTGTTTGGAAGCGCCTTTTACCTAGTATCAGCCTTGCAGTCTTTTGTTTGTCTAATTATTAGGAAGGGGGCTATACATAATTTTACAAACAGTTTATTTAATCTGCTTATACGAAATAAAGCAAAAGTGTTTGTCCAGGGATCAATGTACCTCATCAACCCTTCTGTGTCTTTAGGAGTGAAAAGAGCTAACGCTTTGATGAGTGTCCTCAGGAGTGGGCAAAGAAGTAGGGGAGAAAATGGAGGGTGAACAGCAGCTATAACCTGTTTTTCGGGAATTATTAGTGTGTTTTTGAGGTATTATGCCGCGAACGGTGAATTTTGAAAGCACAATACCAAATTTTCAAGATTTGCAATTTGTCTTTCCTTGTCGATTTTGGTTTACTATTTATACTAGAATGTTTTGCTATCTTACAAAAGTCCTTTCTCCAGCTTTCTTTTCAATTTAATACTACGAGATGGCGACTTTAATAGAAGCTTTGGAAAACACTTAAATGTCACTCACCTATTTTTTAAAGAATGAAATGGCATTGGATGATCTTCAACCAAGTAGTCATATTCAAAGTAAATCCACACAGTCGCGCTCAGAATACATGGACATAACAGAGGCAACTAAAGACAACGAAGAAACACAACCTGTTACT
>JAHPZR010050386.1:0-7500 GCA_019787425.1 Platygyra sinensis | reverse complement strand
CCTGTTTTTGTTGACTGGTGTTTTATAAGATGCTAAGCTGAGTGTTTGGTTAGATAACTCTTTTACAAAATTAATCGGGGCGAGTCACCACAAGCTCGCCATTTTTACATCACTGGGACATAGCTGTCAGATTTCGCACAAAAAAGAAAGTTACTGTATATAGAAAAGTGTCTCAGTTAGTAAAGTAAAACAAATTCAGCTGAAGGTATTCAGAAAAATGATTCTTACAAAACTGGTGAAAAATTGCTCTCTAGAACCTATTTTTATTCTTTTTCTGTGCAAATGAAACGAATGAACAGACAACGTGGCTACGGAAATGAACGAAGCAAAAATTAGGCAAAGTAGAGGAAAGGTTTTGTAAGAAGATTTCAAGTCTTTTTTAAACAAGAAAGGATATATATTTTTATATAGAATTTAGTTTTTACAAGTGTAATTGCTTTTAGTTTTAGTTGTTCTTCTTGTTCTTTTAAAGAAATATTTTTAATTTACCAAATGCTAGATAAAAGCACAACATTTTTGCATTTTTAACTCAAGTACCGCTACTAAATACTGCTGTTGATAAACGGGATAAAGACTTGTATGTATCAGTTTTCAGCGACCTTTAATTTTCAAAATTAGTAACGAAAACAATTATTATATCTCACACTCTCAGTCAGTACGCCGGCTGTTATAGGTCAATAAAACTGGCCGTATTGTACTGCACGGCCCGCTAAAATTTAAAGCCGTTTTTGTCGCCAAAATTTTCGTGTTTTATAGCCGTGTTCTTAACTTTTTTAGCAAATAAAAAGTAAAAACGATTTTAAATTGACTCGTCTTGGTGCGTCAGAAATTTGAAGCCGTTTCTCCTGAATAGAAATCGTTCCAAAAACCCGTCAGACACATAGTAGAGATATAATAGATAATTTACTAATCTCGTTCTCTCGGTCCGAATTGTAAGTTACAGATCCTCGTTTTCTCCCTTTTATTCATGGCCGCGCTCTTTTCGCTTTTGAGCCATAAATCGAAGGGGAAAAACTGGGTCGGTAACTTACAGTACGGCTCTAGAACTCAGTTAGTAAGAGGTGTTTCCAAGCAATCGTGTGCTTACCACTTTCTCGCGAGGCTTTAGTATAATACATGCTAAGGAAATATTGAAGAAACATCGATCAAACTACTTGGAAGAGCAATGTACAGTGCAGGCGGCAGAAAACAACACGAGATATTGTTTCATTAAATTTTATTGGCAAAGGGCTGGAACAGTTGCCGTTTTTGAGAGTTGGCATACTTGTAGAAATGAAAAAATAATACGAAAGACCACTGCCGAAAAAGAAAGAATTCGGACACACGCAAGGCGAGCATGTTACACGAAGGAAAAAAAATTATCATGCATACACGTCTCTAGAAAAAAGTTCCTAGAGTAGTTAAGGGTTAAAATTACCCATCCCCATCCAAAGTCAAACGGTAAACCCTAATAGCAGAAACGGTCCGTTCTAAATTTCGTACAAACATTCACATTGTTAAATAGTCATTAAGGCATGAGCGCTGGCAAAAATCAGATACTTTGAAAATTAAAATAATGTTATTTTGCCTGCTTGAACGACTTCACTTCTTTTAAGGATATATATCTGACTGTATTCCCAAGAACATGCCTAGAGAATTTGGCTTGTCACTTATAATCGGATGCAATTCTTTCCTAGAGTAAGCTCTCCACAAGTCTTATCGTAGCTCAAAAAAAAGGAAATAACTCTTTTGTATGCCTTTTGAGGCCAGGATAAATAAGTTCACCGTTTTTTTGTGGAATCATGAATGTACAATTTAATTAAGAGTGCTTTAGATGAAATTCGAGTCTAAATAAACACGAACAGGCAGATATCAAACCACAGCGGAGAGTTGATCTAATAGCTTTCTAAAGGCCTGCATCGTCCTGAATCGACTCAGCAAGAGCATCCTACGTCGAGAATTGATTGAACTTCAAACAAACTGGGCCATAATTTGTCAACAGGGCAATTATCGACCGGAAACCACACAAACAAATCTCGCCCGCACTAGGGAATTACAGACATGTCTGACACTTAGCTAGGCCGAAAACGCCTGAAATTGATAAAACAAGGAAATGAAAGGTTTACTCACGATCGATCAGCCTTTGACGTGCTTTCCTTCACTCTGTTTGTGGCCATGTTTTACTGGCAAATAGCAATGTCCCGGATGTACTTCGATTTCCAACGGCGGGAAAGTAGCATGTCATCTCTACAACAGATATTTATCTAAGTCTTAAGCCGCATCAAAATTCAGGCCAAATAACGCCAACAGCAGCTAGAAATGTCTACTCCGTTGCACGTGTAAGCCCTAAATTGATGTGGCTAAGACTCTTTGCTGTCTAAAGCAAGCACAACATTATCGTCACATGTAGCGGGCCAAACGGACTACGATTACGGGACTAAATGACGTCCCGCGCCTAACACATCTCAGGACGGCTTCATGCACGATAATGGACGACGCTTGCTAGCAAATCGTTCGACTTGCACCTTCATTGGACTTTATGATGTCCTCCGGCAGACTTCCTTTAGACAGCAGTTATAGAAAGCTAATTGATCAACGCCAACTCCGAGATACCGCGCCAACTAAAATCAGCCGAGTGTGGCCTGGGCGAAACTTAACGCCAATTGGATAAAGTTAAAGGAAAGGGGAGGGGGGGGGGGGTGTTAGACTAAATAAATAAATAAAAAAAGATGACATTTCAAGCTAGGTAAGCCCTAGAAGCTTCTGGCATTAAGAAATCCCCCCCCCTCTCCCCTCCTTTCCTGAAGGGAAAAATCATGAATCAAGGTGTTCAGATCTGCGGGTATGTTCTTAGGAATACAGTCAGATATATATGTGCTGTAGAATAACTACCAGAGGGGCAATTTGGTTTAATCGACTGAGTTGAAATATGTGAATTGGCCACCGTAAAGAGATTTCGAAAGCTGACGTTTCGAGCGCTAGCCCTTCGTCGGAGCGACGGCGAAGGGCTAGCGCTCGAAACGTCAGCTTTCGAATCTCTTTACGGTGGCCAATTCACATTATCAACTCAGTTGCTAAAACCAAATTATCCTATAATAATCCCACAGACGCAGCACCATAGTTTCTTTAGAAACTTACCCCCTTTATCAGAGGGGCCAGTCGGGGCACCATCTTAATTCTCACTTTGAGGGAGAGGGGCAACATATAGATGTTTTTGAAAAGTAGGAGAGCGGTTTATAATCTTTCTGTTTTTGTTTGTTGTTGTTGTTGTTGTTGTTGTTTTTCTTATTCCATGGGCGAGCTGTCTTAAAGACTCCAATCCACTCATGTCTCATGAAAAGCTGGTTTTCACTAGCGACGGAGTGGGAGTCGGAGCCATAAGATAACTTATGACCTAGTGAAAATCGAGTCTTAAGCTCGACGAAATCGGAGTCGGAAGAATCAGAACGTTTCCATTTCTTCCGATTCCGCTTACGACTCTGTCGCTTATGATCCAAAACTAGGTTGTCGAAGTCGGAAGCAGAAGCGGAAGAACCAACCAATCGCATGGCCCGAAATCGAACAGTGTCATTGGTTGATTCTCCTAACTTTGACAATGTAGTTTTATCTTGATCATAAGCGACGGAGTCATATGCAGTGTCAGTGTTCTTCTTCTGACTCCATCGGTTTGATTTTTACTAGATCGTATCGCTCTACGCTTCTAATTACGACTCCGTGACTAGTGAAAACCAGCCTTAAGGTGATTCCTCAGAAATGAAAGTTACGGCGATGAAAATTTTTTAAACTTTCCCTGAATGTTCTCTACCAAGTATGTTTCGAAAAATTAAATAAAAATGATAGTTCACCATTCTCGTTTAAGAGATGTGATGGGCCAATCTTACCCTCTTAAGTTATTTTTAGACATTGTACCCAGTTCTCCCGCGGATTTTACTCGCGCGTAGCGTGGATGTTTTCATGGAGGATCTGTTTGTCGTTTTGTTTCAGAGAAAAGGGAAACCTCCAACGCTTTGGGGAAGTCTTCAGTATTTCGATGACAAGGAGGGGAGCTTCGGCTCTCGGTATGCTTTAATACATTTCGAAGCTTTAATACGAGTTTAAATTAGAGACGGATGTCCCTTGCACAAAAAACAACAACCGAATGAGCGACAGAGTATTGTTTAGACAAACGAGTGCAAAGGAAACAAACGCCCAAACACAACCTATGCAACCGAGACAACAGATGGTCGAAAGTGCAGAGGGACGCTCGCTGCCTGAGCAGCAAAAATAAGTTTCAGCAGATACGGCTACAACGTACGAATCTCGAGAGAATTAAGATTCATTTAGTTTGTCTATACTGTCAGAAATATCCCAAACAGAATATGTAAGACAGCGTAGAAGCCTATATTTAGGATATATTATTCATAAATAACTTGTTTTCTGCAAGCGTATCTGCACAGAACTGTATCTTCCATCTCTCAATAGAAAGCCTAGTGAATTTAGATTCTTAAAAGAAAATTACGATTTAGTGGTTAAGATAAGTTAAGTAGCTCAACGGGCCAAGATACATTCGCTGCGAAGTCGATCCACTTGTAGGTGCCATCTTGAATTTCGCACATGAGATTTAAATGGTCTGACAGAAATCTTGATTGGAGATCGCAAGCTCGGACATGCGCAACTTAAGATAGTGTCCCTAACACAAGTCAGCCATAGTTTGTCGCTTGGTGAAAAACGCGGGGCTGGGGTCCCGGGGTACGGGGTACGGGGTCCCAGGGTACGGGGTCCCGGGGTGTGGAAAACACGGGGTCTCAGTGGAAAACACGGGATCTGGTGGAAAACACGGGGTCTATCTGAAACTGACACGGGGAACTATTATTTCGCCCAACCGTGATGAATTTTCCTCGTTAAATTGAGAAGTCGCAGTTTTGTTATTTCCGCTAGGTGGAAAACGCGGGCCCGGGGTCCCGGGGTGTGGAAAACACAGGGTCTGGTGGAAAACACGGGGTCTACTGAAAAACACGGGGGCACTATTATTTCGCCCAACCGTGATGAATTTTCCTTTTTAAAATGAGAAGTCGCAATTTTGTTATTTCAAATTGCAATGAAAATCAATCAGCGTGATACGCGTTTTTCGATCACGAAGGCGAATAAATATTTCGTGAGAAAGAAACCCATTCAAATGCCAACGCCCGTGCCGTGCAGTGGTTTTCTTTTGCATGTGGCGTCTATTTCATTTTTCGCAGTAACTTGTGTGGATTTATTTTCCTTTGAAATAGAAATAATGAAATAATAAAGATTGTTCTCGGTATCTTTAACCATGAAAAAGCCTTTCTCTACAAATAATCACTTTCGACTGCAGACCTGAACGTTCAGCGTACTTAGAGGACCGGTCATTGTCTATCGCCATTTAGCTGATCTCCCCTTAATGTTATTTTATTAAAGTATCCCCCTCATAGCTAGTAATAAATTTCTTGATCCCCACCCTCAATTTCTTCGCATACATATTCACCTTTCAACGTGTATATTTATTGCTTTAAACGGTAATCAAGAGAAAATGACGGGACAGAGAGGGAAGCTCAGGGCGTTGGCCGGGATATGTCATGTTCACGAAAGTTATTTTTAGACGAGCGGAAGTGTCGTTTTTCTGGCGGAAGTCTGTTTTCCGAGACGTCGGCATGCAGTCTTGCCTCGCTCTCAGGTTCTTAGTGACACCTCGTCGCCATCTAAATCTTTGCTTTTCTTTCAAACATCAGACCGAGGTTGGCCTGCATGCGGATGTCTCGGAAGACAGATTCCGCTAAACAAAGACTTCCGCTCGTCTAAAAATAACTTTCGTGGACATGACATATCCCAAGGGCTGGACCGGGAGCTTCCCTCTCTGTCCCCTCATTTTCTCTTGCGGTAATATGACAGTAATATTTCTAACTGTGACGCTGACTTACAGATTGATAAAGTCGCCATGGCCGTGTCTCTTGATCTGTGTCTTTCCGATATCTGATCAGGGTTAGATTTCACAGGCGTCAAATAAAGCATAGCAGGGGGTATAAATTAAAGTGAGGCCCGATTCGCTCGAAGAGGCAATCCAGCGTGGGCGGTTCAGGGTTATGCTCCCAGAAAATTTTGAAATTGTAAGTGAGCCAAAGATGCAATTTCATGCATATTGGGGGGCAAAGTGTTACGGAAAATGAGGTGTTTATTATAATAAAATTAGATGTAGGAACTTAACGTTTCGTACGTTACAACATATATCATCAGAAGTGATTAATTTTTAGTTACAGATAAATTTAAATTCAAATATACAACTGTACGGACTGGAAACTTACGAAATTGATTGACATAAAACGACAAGAATATGCTAATAATAGAGATGAAGTTTCTCGCTACCAACGTTTTCATTTAAGGCTGGCTTTAGATCACGGGTCAACAGAGATTCTTTAATTTTACGATGCATGTCTGATCGACCAGTTGCTAATATTTCAAAATGATCTCACTTAATTCTATGTGAGGAGTTTGGGACACCCAAATAGCTTATGAAACCAATCGAGTAGGTGCCCCAAAGTAACTAAATTTAGCAGAGAAAGTACATTGTTAAATAAAACATTTATGTTAAAAGTATCACAAGTAATGTAAAGGGAGTAACATTTTGATTTCACTAGGACATTTGTTTTATAAACTCGTATGTAACGAGACACTGAAAACGAGATCCGCATTCGTAACATGGAGTGGACGTCAGCTTACTCGAGAGGATAGTTAACGCAAGCAACTTACAGAACTGTGCTGACGTCTGTTTCATTTGAAAGAACACCAGAAAATATTTTGGAACTGCAGTGGGCGACAAAAGCAGCTGAGACAATTTTAGAAAATGACACTTTTCGATATTGGAGCACTTAATCGTTCTATTTTATTTGCATCTAGCGTTAATTCTTTGATACCCCCGGCCCTCCAATTCAATGTTATGTAGTTGGTGTGATCTGCGCTGCCTAAGAAATAGAAAAATCAGCATTGGTTTGAGGGAAAGGGTGGGGTAGGGGGGATGCTTCCAAGACGCAGAATTTTATTGCCAAGTGTCTCAACACGTTTGTCGCTCATTGTGGCGTTTCAAGATGGTTACCGTCTTTTCTCCATTAAGAACCCTTAAACCCCCTTAGCTTTTTTTTCAAATTCGGCCCGGCTGGGCCAGGCATATTTTCTTGTTTATTCCTTATATTCTCAGGTAATTTTTGTTGTCATTACACATTTCAGGTAACCGGCTTTTAATCTAGCAACTGTCGCTTTAGTCTTTAGTATTTTACAAGTTTTTTTTTTTTTTTTAAGGTAAAAAAACATCTTTGAAAGTCACTGCGGAAAATGAAATAGACTTCCCATGCTAAAGAAAACCACTACACGGCACGTTGCAATTGAATGGTTTTCTTTCTCACGAAATATTTAATTCGCTTTTATTATCGAAAAACGCGTATCACGCCGATTGATTTTCATTGCAATGTTAAATAACAAATTTTGACTTCTCATTTTAAGAAGGAAAATTCATTGTTGGGCGAAATAATA
>JAHPZR010050384.1:12500-20338 GCA_019787425.1 Platygyra sinensis | reverse complement strand
AAGACAGATATCTGCTCACTCAGGGAATTGAGATGGTGGTTGTTCACCAAGGAACAGGCCAGATCTCTTCAACTCCCGCCCACACAGGCTGCGTTACATCAAGCGGCTTTCCGTGCCCACTATCACCTACTAGTAAGGAACAACGACATTGTACCCAATCCAGTTTTGCCATCACCGGAGGGCTTTGGCTGGAAACGGGAAGAAGACGAGAAAGCGTGGATCCCAGTGATGACCACACTTTCCCAGCACCTCAGGCAATCATCCACCTCGTGAAATGCAAATGCATGAAGGAGAGGTGTACCAACAATCGTTGCAAGTCCAGGAAGGCTGGATTGACGCGCACGGATCTCTGTGGTTGTTCGGACACTGGCGAAGATTGCAAGAACAAGTCGGTTGACATCAACAATGATGACTGTAATGATGATGTTCATGATGAAGAGAGCAAGTATGAATACATTTCAGATTCTGATGGCGAATTCAACTAAAATCTCGTTAAGTCACAATTTCTTGAGCACCCAGTTGAAAAAACTTTTGTAACCTTTTAGCCATTCTTGAGAGTTTTTACAAGAGTGGAAGTTTATGTATTCCCATGACATATTAAAAGGAAAAAAAGAACAACATATGTTCGAAATATTTGTCTATTACGCGATAAAGGTGATTCTTGGGATGGGTTTCCTGTGGTTTTAAACCTTAAAAAAACGGAAATAAAAGCTATAAAACAAGAAAAAAGGAAAACGATATTTCCTGTTTAGTACTTAGACAGTCCATTCTTATCGTCCTTTCAACAAATTCCTAGTTCCAATATAAAGTTTATTGATTCAAGAAGGGTTTTTTTCTAACTTTAATTACAAAGAGCCTCGTTTTCATGTTAAAGGTCACGTGACTTGCAAGTAAAGTCATTCTTCATGACATGTTTAATATATTATCTTAATCTAGTGAGATTTTGGTAGATTTTTATAACGATTTAACATTATTTTATTTACAGCCTCGTTTTCAAGCTGAGCTTTTGATGTCATTTTGAAAAATACCCCGTAAATGGGCTCTGAACAGGTTGCAAATTTGGCAACATCACTTTTCTTGCTATTTGAGGTCCTCTGAACACACTTATCTAAGTGGTTTGCTTTCTTCACAAATTTCCCACGGGAGTACACATGCTCCCTGACTACTGCTCGGCTCTGTATTAAATGACGGGTAATCTTTTGTGTGTCTCTTCTCTCTTCAGACAACTTCTGTGATCCACACGTGACCAATTTCCCCGCTTCACACTACTAGTCTGATTTAGAGTGATTCACAACGACTTGGTTTTATAGTACAGCTTCAAACCTTGCACGAAATTTCACACCGAAAAAACTCTTTCAGAGAATTTAACTGGTGAACTTAATGCAACTTACATAAAATAGTTCGAAGTAAATCTGTTCTTTAATACATCTTTCTTTGTTAGTTGCTCGCGTGTTCGTTCGTTTGTATAGTAAACGACCCGTAAGCCGATTCAATGGCAGGAAAAAAGAGAAAAATACGTTATTTACCGGATTATGGTGGATCTGTTAAGTGAAAAACTGTGACTTCGGGCTTGAAAATGCTGCCCTCGACCTCGGTCACATTTTTTCCCTATACGGACTCCCAGCCGGCCAATAACATAATCTATTATATGGCAAGGCAGTCTTGAGGTAAATCTCAACGTTCTCATTAGTTCTTTCTTGGTCGGGATTTCGCTATGGAAACGGTCATAAGCTGTGTATTTTTTCTTTTCTAAAACTACGAAAAGAAAGCGAATTAATACTCTCATTCTTAGCAAAGCTTAGCAAAGAAACTACCTAAGAGACTGACATTTTGCAAAGCTTTCAACGCGAACGAGGAAGACAAATATTCACCAAGCGAATTTTGACAATTTTATTATCCTGAAGATCTAGAAGCATCTCACATAGAACCTGAAACAGGACTAGGTTGAATCAGCAAAAGTCAGGAGGCCTTGGACTATTTTATAAACAAATAGAAAAGTGCAAGACTGCTACTGATACTGATACACTCTTTTCAACTACATGGAAGCTAACGGAACGACAAATGAAAGAATTAAAAAGCCTATCAGTGTCGGATCTTGACCACCTTTTGTCCAAATTATTTTTATGTACAAATTTATGTACAATGGAGAAGAGTACGAGCGTAATGCACAATTTAAAATATTCCAAGATCCGCAGAAACCCGTCAAGCTCCATTACAAATCATTCTTGAAGCCTTGCTTATATTCAACATGTTAATTTTTTTCAAACTCGTGGTAGCTTGTTCTTTTTTTGAGTTTCGTCATCAAAAACATGTTATGGTAGAAGCCCTTTGAATTCAAGCGACCGTAAGTGCATTTTAACAGAAAATAAACAAGCATGGCCACACAATAAACTATTTACTAACCTAGTTAGTTCGAGGCGTACTAGGGAATTTTGACGGTCGTTTTTGTACGGAAATCGTTGCGCTCGGTTTGTACTAACACGAACTCGGGCCAATATCCCCAAAGCCCTCGCGCGCGGTTAGTAAGAGGTTACAATCGTTTGGTGTACAGATTCCCAATCGACATTTCTGCACTTTTAGCGACTTCGTATTCGCTCGCTATTCTCAAAACAAGCTTTACCTCGTCGCCAGTCCAAGCGAAGTTACGGACACATTTTGTTTCGAAAGTGGCAAAGCGTACTAAGGCGAAGAGTCAAAGTGTAATCGTCTCCAGATCTCTGGTAACAAAACATGTCGCGGGTATGACGCAACAGCCAAAAAACGGATAAATTGTTTTCGAGTAAAGGCTTCGAAATAGTGTACTTTTTAATGTGGTTTTAAAAGGATTTATCCAATAACAAAATCAATGCGCGCGCTCTGATTGGTCAATCAGCTATGGTTTATTGTGCCGGTAAACCCATGGAAAAATCGCGCGTCTTCTCAATTATTGTATAAAAGCAATAGACCACGAGTTACTATGGTTTATAGGCTGATAAACCACTTGGGATGTTGGTAGAACACTCGAAGAATTCGTAAATCACTCGCCTGCGGCTCATGATTTACAAATTCTTCTCGTGTTCTACCAACATCTCGCGTGGTTTATAAGCCTATAAACCATAGAAACTTGTGGACTATTGCTTAAATAGCCTAGTCTGTAGAGCATGAACCACACTGCAACATGATTTTGAAAATTCTTATTGGAAATTAACGCTGCCTGGCAGAATTATTCAGTTTTGAGATTGTTCTGACAGTGAGAGACAACCTTAAGTAAAAACTGATTTAACCCGAGTTTCGAAGGTAACATGTAAATTCGGTTTTCAAGGGACAGTTCGAGGTCGTACTGCTGTGGTTGCTAAAACTCGGAATTTGAACTCGCTACGTTAGCTCTCTGAAGAGAATGAAAGTGCGACGGTAAGTCATCGCCATTTAATTGAGTTATTTGTTCAAAGGTATTTAGACACGTTAAAAAAATTCGTTCGTTCCTTTGTTCGTTCAGTCGGTCATCTCGATGCCACCGACCAGTGTAGACTCAGGTAATGTTACTTGACTTGATTTTTGCCTAAGTTTCGCCAGATTTCTTAATTTCCAAGTGCCGTCTAATATTCAGAAAAATTCCAGAAAATTGAAATAAACAAAGTGAATTGTTGCTTATTTTCACTTCCAGGGCCGTAGCCAGAAAAAAATGTTGACTGAGGCAATGTCTATGAATGACTTATGACTGAGGCAATCAGTCCATGGTTGAGTTCTCTTCCTAGGTATTAGGTACTATAAACAACAAAAGCCAAAGAAATGACCGAGGCAAGTGCCTCGGTTGGCCAGTTACTAGCTACGGCGCTGACTTCCTTTGTGTGTCATTCTAAAAAGACAAAGAAGTCTCTTTGTAAATGAAGTACATTGCTATGATGATTGTACCCATTGTTAATTAAGCTATTCTGAGCCTGCCAACTTCTCGTCGCCTAATTGAAAGCGATAAAGGTGCCCAAGACAAGAGCTAACCGTGTCTTTATCGGTGCTTAACGTGAAATACTACAAGTATCTCATCCGAAAAAAGTTAAACAAGGAAAGAGAAAGAACAATAGTTAACAAAGGATAATAATGTAAGTTTTTACCAAGCTCCTGTCGATTGCTAGGTCTTACGATACTTACTGCGCCAAGACACGTCAGTGTATGCACCAAATATGTATTGTCCAACTCTAATGATGGTCACTGTTGGTCCCTTTCCATCACAGTTGCTGTGGAATGTGGACGCAGCTGAGCCGTCTGTCCTTGCATGCCAGCACCGCACAAAGTAACTCCGCGATATACTTGGGAGTACTGGGTCTAAGTAAGTTATCAGCTTCCCCAAGTATTTGCTATGATCAAGACTGCCGAGAATTGCAGATGTTGCGAGGCCGCCTGGGTACGAGAGACAAAAAATGAAAACAGCTACAGTCGTACTGCTGTTTTTTTTTTCCTGTCATGCTTTTACAAATGAAGATGAGAGATATGATAGATTATTGATTTATGTAAAAGCCCGCTAAGATATAGTTCTATATGTTTCTTCACACTTGTGTTATTCGTGAAATATTTCTCCCAACTTTATTAATCGATATAGCTTTGTATGGAAACGCCTTGTTGTTGTCATGAATAACTGTCAATTTTTATTTCGGAACGTGACGATGTCACATAAATTAAATTAAGGCAATCTCTTTAAGTTTGTCTCTCTAAATTGTCTAAATTTAAGTTTCCCTATAATATATCAAACTTACCTGTTAACCGTTTTCATGGTATTTCGATTTTACTAAAAATACATCATGGCAAACTAAATGTATTACCCCAAACCACTAAATAAAATCAATTTATTATCCCTGATTTGACCAAGAAAAGTAACGTTTGACAAAACACTAATTCAAAGCACTTTAAAAATGATTTCCAGTCGGTACTGCGCAGTGACCCAGCACCATAGTGTAAATAACGGAGAAGCGCTCTCAAGTCGAAATATTCAGAAAAAGAATTCTCTGAGTCTCCAACGGGAGTCGATTCCATGACTTTCCAGATACCGGTTGGACGCTCTAACCACTGAGCATTTTTTTTTCTTCTTCATTTTTTATTTATTTAGTTTGTTTTTGACATGCAATTTTATTAAAACAAGACACTACAGCTGCTTACATTATTTACAGTACTGGCACAGTTACTTACGCCACTTACACTAACAATACAGCTACTTACACTACACTGAGCTATAGACCCTTTGCATAAATGGCGCCTAAATTTGAATAACAATACTTCGTACATCCTTAGCCTCACATTCATGTCTCAAGACAAAGGAAATTTCACATGAATGTGAGGCTAAGGATGTACCAAGTATTGTTATTCAAATTTAGGCGCCATTTATGCAAAGGATCTATGGGAGACTGGTGGTGAGCTAGGTCATATACGAGGTTCTTATATGCTAGCTAGCTCACCGCGAGTCTCCCATAGCTCAGTGGTTAGAGCGTCCAACCGGTATCTGGAAAGTCATGGGTTCGACTCCCGTTGGGGACTCAGAAAATTCTTTTTCTGAATATTTCGACTTGAGAGCGCACTCCGTTGTTTGCACTTTATCCAAGTCATCAATCCATTTAGTACCATAGTCAAGTTTATAAACATTATACCTTATAAATCTCACTCGATGGAATGCAAATCGATGTTATTCATTACGCTGACCACATACTTTATCTTTGAGGCCTATCAAATTCTTTTTCTAAAAGCTTCATTGATTTTTACAGCTGCAAAGTTGTTTCATCAAGTGGTATGGCAAAGACCGAAGCATAAAGCTTCGACCGCTTCGCATCCATGATGGTGGTTACGAAATGTTTACATTTTGTGATGTCGTACATGAATCAAATCAAAAAACGCAAACAAACTCTCGAGAATGAGCAGTACGGACTGGAAATCATCTTTAAAGACTACGCCAAGCCAATCGACCTTCACAGTCATTGAGGTCCTTAGCGGAGTCCCATGTGGAAGGGTTTAGGATGCTCGTAATGTCTGAAACTGCTCTTTGTTCTGCTTCTGGATTTATTTTAAGCCGAGTCATTGTTTCAACTGAGTTGTTTTACAACAAAAGATTTCCGGCACTTCATGAAAATTATTTCTCCATCAAACTATCGCAAACGTTGCTTGTCATTCTCACGAACTCCGATCCAAAATTTACCTTGCCACTGATTAGAACAAGTCTGAAACCTTCACCAAAAATAATTCAGAAATGTTAACCGCGTTCACCGTTGAAAGGGACACTCGGTGATATCGACAGGAGAATGGTATCATTTTTTCATTTACCTATGTCGTAGAACACTTCGATGTCAGAAGGAGTGAAGTATAAGGCTCCAGTGAAAAAACCACAGTCGCCAGCTGAATACCCGGGTGATACAGAGTATGTAGAGCCACACCTGGTATATGAATTGGTAGATTGATTGATGGTAGGGTTATCCGATATGTAGATGTCATGTACATGTCCTGCACCGTAACCAAAAGTGGGTCCGTAGCTGGAACAGTGATACATTGCTTCTTGATGATTTTGATACTGAGTGAGTTTGACAGGATTATATCCATTGTTGTTGTAAAGCGAGAACAGAAAAGCTTTACGGGCTGAAGAGTAAATGCAAGAACCTGAAATGAAGACAAGCAGACTTTCGGTGACATTAAGAGGCTGAGAAGGATAAAAATGCTCCAGAACTGAGAAACAACAGCAGCAACAAGAAAAAAGTGTTTGAACACTGAAGTGGCTGGCAAAGATGTTGTGTGAAAACTTAGCCTTATCTTTACTGACGACAGGGATAACTCGACAAACCATACGATAACTCAAGGGAACGAAGGGAACGAAGGGAAACACCAACACGAAGGGAACAACAACACCAACAGGCAGTAAAAACTCTTATAAACAATATTTATTTATTTATTTATTTATTTATTCATTACTGGTCGAGATTGAGCAAAATATTGTGATCTGTCGGTGACGAGCAGATCAACAATTTATCTGCGAGACACGAATCACGATATTTTGCGATATCGAAGATCGATAATTGTTTTATTATTATTTTTTTCTCAGTTCGTAAACGGAAGCTATAAGAATTAAATAAATCCTTGCAATCTACGGGCGGACGCTTCTCATCCGGTCAGCCACGGCGGGTGGAATCCAAACCTCGTTACCAGGCTCTCTCTCCTCGACCTCTCTTTGTGTAAACCACAAGACTGAATTTAATACAGAATCAGAACCACCTGACAGAATAGAACTCAGTGACAACACTTAATGAAACGCAACGAGTAAACAACGAGTACAAGTTCCAACATGGCGGTGTCTCGTGCAGTCGAGCACGTTTTTTTTTGTCTCTGCGCATGTGCTGAACTCACATCGCAGGTTAATAGTATCGTAGTGAGTCTAAATTGCTAGTTGACAGATTCCACACTCTTTGTTGTTGCAAAGGAGAGAGAGCCTGGGAACGAGCCTGACGGAACCGTCGTTATCGTCGTGTTGATCTATTAGGGAGCTTAAGATACAGACGTTTTCGGGGCGACGGCGACGTGACAACCCGGGTAGACTGGTTCTGAGGTTGCTGTTTTCGTGTCATAGTTAAAGTTGTTAAGATTTCGATGACGGCCGGCCTCTGCGACTTCGTCGATTTATTTGTCGCACTTTAAAAATAAGCAGGCTTTTTTTATCGCAGCATGGCTACGTTTGAGGAGTTCCGCCTTCTCCTGGTCCTTTACTACGACGCTAATCTTACTAGCGATGAAAATTTCTTGCTTGTGTACGAAATGTTTATGTCGAACTGACTCCAATTTCCATATGACGAGTAAAGTCGCTTTGACTTGGATATTACACATGAGTGTAGCTGAGA
>JAHPZR010050384.1:0-7500 GCA_019787425.1 Platygyra sinensis | reverse complement strand
AAGTTAAAAACAAGTGTATAAACATTCTGACAATCAACTAGATTACGACAGGCCACCCTTTCGCTTAGTCGTTCGAGCTTTACCGTAAATTAACCCCGAGGAGAAAATGGCCGCGCGAAATCCTACAGGCTATTCTTTCTCGCAACTTTGTCCTTGCATCCCTGGGGGGGGGGGGGGGACTCCCAAATGAAATCGTCAGGGACGCTTAGGGGTCTGATCTCTCTTAGCGGGGGATTCATAACAAAACACCACTATTTTTAGCTTCCAAAGTACTTTTTAGGGTACATTCCAAGAAATAATAATAGTATTAATAATAATGATGATGATGATGATGATGATGACGCTGATGATGATGATGGTGATGATGATGATGATGATGGTGAAGGTGAAGGTGATGGTGATGATGATGATGGTGAAGGTGATGGTGATGATGATGGTGATGGTGGTGATGGTAATGGTAATGGTGATGGTGGTGATAGTGATGGTGAAGGTGATGGAGATGATGATAATGACAATAATACTAATGATAATGATCACGTTTTTATTTCTATCATTATTTTAGCGGGAATTTTAGGCTCAATCTCCGGCTCCCTTTCTACTTGCGCGAGCTGGATTCCTGAATCACAGCTGTTAATCTAGCCTATTCCGTTTTAAGTGGTGTCTTTTATCTTGAGAGAGTTATAAGATTATATCAGTGTTGAGCTATAGCTTGCCATTGCATGAATGACGTCGACTTGTTATAATATTAAAGGTGACATGTCACGGCTGTAGAAGAACTAATAACAATGACAAGATTTCACATTTGTCTAGAAGGCCCAAGAAACGACGACATTTTATATTGAAAACTGTCTCGTGAATACTCACTTTGCCAAGACAGATCCGTATATCCACCAAATATGTAGCTACCGGACTTGATGATCGTCACAGTCGGCCCCTTTCCATCACAGTTGTCGTGGAATGTGGAAGCAGCTGAGCCGTCAGTCTTAGCATGCCAGCAGCGCACAAATTCACTGCGGAATGCATCCGGGACCACTGGATCTAAATAAGAAATAAGCTTTCCCAAGTATTTGCTGAAATCGAGGCTCCCAAGAATGGCTGATGCACCAAGGTCCCCTGTGGAATGAAACAAAATTTGTGGTATTTTGAAGTGACGGACAGGCAAATGAATTCATAGTTCTTGACTGTTTAACATTGAAATGGAGAAACTTGTTCGTTAACAGTTTGTTCAAATGGTAAGCGAAAATGCCTGATGGTAAGAGATCACAATTCCAAGATGGCGGCGAAGAATTGCAAATGGTGAGCACATTTTCTGTATCAGTGGGAAATTTTGGTTGAAAATTAAGAACTACCTTTCAAGAAGTTCTGTTTACTTCAAAAACTACCGTTCAGTAACTTGAAGTATTGTGAGATATTTCACGGCGTTCCATTTCAAAAGCATTGTATTACTATCAACCTTTCCTAGGTCCGGCAAGCAATTTCGTGAGCCAATCAACCCATGACCCAGTACATCAGGCTGAGGAAAAGCGCGGGAAAACACGAGCGAGCGAGTTGGGGTTGGTTCTGGTTCTACTTCTGATTGGATGATAAAGTGACACGAGTTTTAAGCCAATCGCATCGAGATAATTAATTTTTTTAAACCACTCTATTTGCTAGTATTTCATTACCTATTTCGTAGAACACTTCAATATCCGTAGGGATGAAATTTAAGCTTCCAGTAAAAAAACCACAGTTATCAGCCGAATATCCTGAGGGGATGGTATATGAGGCCCCGCATTTTGCGTAGGAAGAGTTGCTGTCTAAAGCGTTGTCCGAGATGTAAATGTCATGCCCTACACCAGAACCAAACGTAGGTCCGTGATTGGAGCAGCCATACATTGCATATTCGTGATTTCGATACTGGGTCAGGTTAACAGGGTGATATCCTTTGTCGTTGTACAACGAAAAGATGAAAGCTTTACTGGCTGTAGAGTAGTCACAAGGAGCTGAAATGAAGAAAAATGTTTGAAACGTTCTAAATACCTCGGCTGAAATAAACACTGGTAAAATAGACCAAAAGAAAGAAAACGCAACGTGAAGAAGACGTACTGCTATGCCAGGACACGTCGGTGTATCCACCAAATATGTAGTTGCCGGACTTTATGATTGTCACTGTGGGTCCCTTTCCATCACAGTTGTCGTGGAATATCGATGCAGCCGAGCCGTCAGTCTTGGCATGCCAACAACGCACAAACCCGCTACGCTGTGAACTCAGGAGGACTGGGTCCAAAAAAGAAATCAGCTTCTCAGCGTAATTTTGGGGATCCAGGTCGCCAAGAATGACGGATGAACCGAGGCCGCCTGGGTAAGAAAGAATAATAAAGTGAGACAAAAGTACTTAGAGTTAAAAGAAAAAGCAGGTGCCATCATAAATTAAAAAAGGTAAAGTCTGCATACGAGCCAAGCGGCCCATCATGCTACTGAAACCGGGATACATCCGGCCTGAGGCGACTAGGAGTATTTCTACTCCCCCTTGGGTGGGACGCTATCGTGTTGTCTTCCTACCCAAGAAGACAACACGATGTCCCCGGCCTGGGCTCGAACCAGGACCTCGCGATCAGGAGGCGAGCGCACTAAATATGAAGGCACCGCGAATATTACCCACCCATTTAGAAAGGCCTTGTCTTTGTGTGAGACAAAAATATATCCCGATGTTTTGCTTACTCGCGCACGGTGCACGTAAAAAAGAAAAGCTATCCCAAGATTACAAAGCTAAGACAGAAGGGTTTGCTTATTAATTTATACCATCATTGCAAATATGACTGGCGAAAAACTCACGGAAGCTTGTACAGTTTTTTCCGTTTCCGAAATATGTTGGTTTGCACGAGCATGTGTAGGATCCCACAGTATTGTTACAGTCGGCATTGACGTCACAATCATGTGACCCGTAGGCACATTCGTCAGCATCTGTAAAGCAAAGGAAAAAGAGCGCAAAAGGTGACTTGTGAACGAAGATTTCCCACGATAGGAGGGATTAAGCGAATCTTTACGATTGTCGCCCATGTTTGCCGAAGATTCTCAGATGTGACGACTCTTGAAAACTTGATTTGGTTCTTTTCAAGCACTGGTTCAGTCTTATCGAAATGATTAAAACTCGTTTTCCTGCTCAACTTGC
Source organism: Platygyra sinensis (assembly GCA_019787425.1). Classification (NCBI taxonomy): domain Eukaryota; kingdom Metazoa; phylum Cnidaria; class Anthozoa; order Scleractinia; family Merulinidae; genus Platygyra; species Platygyra sinensis. The sequence goes on along the minus strand of JAHPZR010050384.1, from coordinate 4,349 downwards.
GAAAGCCTTCCCTTAGTGCAAACCTCTGATGCAGCCTGTAGTAAGTTTGTGTTTTCCAATAAATGAGTGGTAATCGAGGGATGGCTGGCCAGTTGGCCTTTCAAGTTGAGTGAATTAAAAATATAATATTCTGAGACTACTGTTCACGGTTTACCAAAACCGTGGACAACAATTCACGTTACACGTACCAGTACATTTGAAAAGGTCGAGTTCAGGAAGCACTTAGTTGACCCAGTCGTGTTATACTTACCAACACAACCTTTTCCATCTTGATAAATAAACCCAGTCCTGTTGCATAAGCAGCGATAAGAACCAACGGTATTCTGACACGTGGCACTCTCGTGACAGACAGGAACTGAGGAACTGCATTCGTCCAGGTCTAAAGAAAGGACAGCAAAATTAAGTGTCAATCTTCTCCATTCTTTACCACCCTCGTTTCTTTACAGTTTGTCTTTATTAATATCTCTTAATGGCTCTCTATCTTACGGACAACTATTATATTCAGGTTTCCTTCAATCTGAAGTTAATTTTCGTAGTCTTTACTAGTAGTGAATCTGCATGATAAATTAGAGCCGGTTTGAAATCTAAATATGCGAATGTAGCCTACCTTGTAATCAGATTAACATATTTAGTATTGAGTTTCCTAGAGAGGCTGTTATGAGTTGTAATTAATATTTTAAGTCTTAAATAACTTCTTTGACTCTAGCGCTACATATAGAATACGCCCTTTTTAAATACAGCAAAAGATCTACATATATGACGTCACAAATCTTAGAGGCAGGGCCAGGGGGTCGCCTGCCAAAGAAAAATTTGCCTTAATCGAAAGTACACATTTTCTTGTTAAAAACCAAGTGTAACATTTCGTAACTTATTCCCTTGTTTTGCTGCAAAAGTTGTGGGTAACTGGACACCTCAAAACAGCGACACATGCACAAAGGACATTTTAAATTGTAAAGTCACCTTCGGTTTTCATGTCACAGTATGCAAGTGCAACCTTGTCTGGTACAATAGAATAAAACCAGTATGTTCCACTGACGGCTTGTCCTCCTTCACTCGCCGTGATTTCGTGACACGATTCAGCAGGCAGTTCAGGAATGGAACCGAGGGGGACTGGAAAGCAAATATCGTTAATCCGTGATATTAACCAGGTGTGCTACAGTTCCATTGTGCTTCTAGAATCTAGATATCGATATCATTTCGTGTGTGTTTAAAGTACCGAGAGCAAGATAATTATTGCATTTTGATCGGTTTACTCCAAGGATTCTCAGCGACTTTTTGACAACCTACAAAGATTCTAAAGTTGAACCGAAGACTACAAAATTTACGAAGATGGCCCGAAGAATCTTAAGGTGGCTGAAAACGGTTTCCAGTACTTTCCAAGACTCACAGTTTGATGGGTCATTACAACCACTCTATACTGGTTGATGCCAAAGTCATGGTATCAACAAACTACCCAATCATTGGGGAACAAGTTGCTGTTATTTTTGTGGCACAATAGGTTATCATAGCAACAATATGACCTGCTAAAAACACCCTTAATTTTAGCTTTAAGCGCTTATAACTCAAAAACGAGCTCGGTGACCCCCACTTTTTATTATCGAATTGTAATCAGCATGATAAGATGCAACTTTTTTCAAAGTTAAAAAAAAATTATACGAAGGGGGTTAAGAGCCACCTTAAATTTTCGAAAATTTAAGGTAGCTCTGAACCCCCTTCGTAGAATTTTTTTTTAACTCTGCAAAAAGTTGCATCTTAACATGCTGATTATATTTCGATAATAAAAAATGGGGGTCACCGAGCTTGTTTTTGAGTTATAAGCGCTTAAAGCTGAAATTAAGGGTGTTTTTAGCAGATTATAGTTTTGCAATGGTAACCTATTGTGCCACGAAAATAATACCAACGTGTTCACCAATGATTGGGCAGTTTTTTAAACCATGATTGTAGCATCAACTAATAAAGAGTGGTAACAATGGCCCATCAAAATCTACGTCTTGGAAAGTGCTGGAAACTGTTTTGAGCCACCTTAAGTCGTAAAGATGTAAAGAAATTCCAACATCCAGCCAAAGTGTCCAACAATTTCAATCGTTATTGCATATATTTTTTATCATAATTTTGCAATTCGTGTTAACAACGAATGTTGTGCCTTCTTTTCTAAATTGAGAAACCATACTGAATTCTCTAAATTGAGTGAGAAAGGAAATTAATAAAACTATGATTAGTTACCTCTACCAATATCTCGTGTAAAGTAATATCTGTCGGGGTCTGGAACAAAATCTTCAGGTCTTGCCTCCTTGGTTCGATTGTTCAGTTCACACATCTCTTTGGAAATAACATAGTTGAAACTTTGGCACCTCAAGTCAAGGCGACACTCCTTAAGGCAAACATACGAAGGCTCCGTCATCCGTTTGAAGATGTGTCTCTGTAACTTCATGCCAAACTGGGAAGCTTCTTTACTTTGTTTGCTACATTGCTGTGATTCCACTTCACAAAACATTTGCGATATTCCAAGCACAGCGGCCAGGTAAAAGATCTTTTTGGCCATTACGCTTGACGCTTTGGCAAGACAATGCTTAAAATCAACACATTATAAAATAATTGTGAGTGCGCATTGATAGTTTGGCAATTTAGCGCGTGGCTTTTTTTTAAAAATTAAATATATTTTATAAGAAATTCAGCTTTCGAAATTTTAATTTTACCCCACAAGCGTAGTACTTGGAAACGTTGCCTACATCTCTTCAACAAGATTAATCACCTTCGAGAACTAGGTAATAATTATTATAAAATAACTGAGCTACAACGCGCGCTCTCATTGGTCGATAAGTGTGTTTAGATGAGAGTATATAAACACGGTTGTGACGTTTTAGATTCGCTCGTATTTTAAGGTATCATGGTAAGTGGATTTTTATGAAAAATGCGAAAAATCTTGTTTTCGCTGTTCAAAATGAGAAGACTGAGAAAAATAATTTACAAAAAAGATGGACAAAAAGGCTTTTTTTTACTTTTTACGAAAAAGAGAAAAACTAGTTTTGAATCTCATTAATCCTCTTCCGGCGCTTTGACACATCTAATTAAAATTCACCGCCAGTTGTCACATATAATGCGAATTGCGGTGTGATATTTTATTCGCACACGCGAACTGTTCACGATCTGTCAAATTTTCTTTATGTCAGGACGAAGACCCGCAAGAAAACGTCTTGCCCATTTTCGTCTTCGAAGAAGCCGAAGAAGTAAAAATCTGTTGGAACCGGCAGGTTCAGGGTCGAACAAGATCTTTGGCTCCTTCTGAGCGACAGTGGGTCGCATTGTTTTAAACTAAGAAGAACGGTTGAAGGAACTCGAGGACAATAGTCCCGCCAATGAAGCTGAAGGTCAAAATACAGCAAGTGCTAGTCGCACGAAAATGCTGGAGAACGGACGCGATTCCAAAACTTCTACAGCGAGAGAGAGTCAAGCACAGATGTAGATGTAGATGTAGACGATGTAGACCTCGAGATTTCCTCTTTTTGGCTTCACGAGGCATAGTTTCAAAAAATGTCTGGAGAACGAAGAAGTCTAAACTCGAACAACATAACACCAATGCCGCCGACGAAATCTTCTTAGTAAAAGTAATAATCACTGCAGTTTAAATACAAACCTGTTTAAAGCTCGTAGTAGTTTTTCGCTTCCCGGACGATTTCACGATTTCAACGTAGATGTAGACGTTGTCATGAGCCATTGTTGTGGTAAACTGACCCATGCGGACATCTGCCAGTGCGGAGGGGATTTTTAACACCTAATCATACCAATTTCGTTAAAGGTTTTTCGTCTTTTTCGCGATAAAATAAAACTGCATATAAGAATGAACATTTTTAGTTCGTTTACGCGCGTCTTCCAGCGGAATTGGCTGAAAATCGGCAGGTATGTTCCAGGTTACCTCCTTCAAAAGAGGGTGTCGGGCTTTGTTTAATTTCGGTTCCGTTTCAGAGTTATGGCCTTCTTAGTGGAAAAAAACACCCGCATTCAGAATATCAAACTTTAGGAGGGTGTAAAAAAAAAAACCAAATCACATCTGGAAAATCGCCGACACCCCTTTTGAGGGTGATGTGTGAGAAAACATTTCCGATGTTAATCGCGCCGCTCCGATAATTTACGCGCGGAAGCGACCAATTTAAGCGAAGCAGAGTTTCTGGGTGTTTCTTTTTATCTCACTGCGATAATAACTTTTTAGAAAATTTCAAAAATATGATTTTTTTCTATAACTATTAAGCTTTCAGAAAATGCATAGGTTGATGGGGTTTTCTTTCAAAGCGTCAGCGTAAAAGCCGCGCAATTTCCAAACACTGTCAATCCACCTACCATGATACCTAAGA
>JAHPZR010050383.1:0-12614 GCA_019787425.1 Platygyra sinensis | reverse complement strand
TTCAAATGGTAAGCGAAAATGCCTGATGGTAAGAGATCACAATTCCAAGATGGCGGCGAAGAATTGCAAATGGTGAGCACATTTTCTGTATCAGTGGGAAATTTTGGTTGAAAATTAAGAACTTCCTTTCAAGAAGTTCTGTTTACTTCAAAAACTACCGTTCAGTAACTTGAAGTATTGTGACATATTTCACGGCGTCCATTTCAAAAGCATTGCATTACTATCAACCTTTCCTAGGCCCGGCAAGCAATTTCGTGAGCCAATCAACCCATGACCCAGTACATCAGGCTGAGGAAAAGCGCGGGAAAACACGAGCGAGCGAGTTGGGGTTGGTTCTGGTTCTACTTCTGATTGGATGATAAAGTGACACGAGTTTTAAGCCAATCGCATCGAGATAATTAATTTTTTTAAACCACTCTATTTGCTAGTATTTCATTACCTATTTCGTAGAACACTTCAATATCCGTAGGGGTGAAATTTAAGCTTCCAGTAAAAAAACCACAATTATCAGCCGAATATCCTGAGGGGATGGTATATGAGGCCCCACATTTTGTGTACGAAGAGTTGCTGTCTAAAGCGTTGTCCGATATGTAAATGTCATGCCCTACACCAGAACCAAACGTAGGTCCGTGACTGGAACAGCCATACATTGCATATTCGTGATTTTGATACTGGGTCAGCTTAACAGGGTGATATCCTTTGTCGTTGTAAAACGAGAAGACGAAAGCTTTACTGGCTGTAGAGTAGTCGCAAGGACCTAAAATAAAGAAAAATGTTTGAAACGTTCTAAATACCTCGGCTGAAAACAAACACTGGTAAAAAAGACCAAAAGAAAGAAAAACGCAAGTGAAAGACGTACTGCTATGCCAGGACACGTCGGTGTATCCACCAAATATGTAGCTGCCGGACTTAATGATTGTCACAGTGGGTCCCTTTCCATCACAGTTGTCGTGGAATATCGATGCAGCCGAGCCGTCAGTCTTGGCATGCCAACATCGCACAAACCCGCTACGCTGTGAACTCAGGAGGACTGGATCCAAAAAAGAAATCAGCTTCTCACCGTAATTTTGGGGATCCAGGTCGCCAAGAATGACGGATGAACCGAGGCCGCCTGGGTAAGAAAGAAAAATAAAGTGAGACAAAAGTACTTAGAGTTAAAAGAAAAAGCAAGTGCCATCATAAATTAAAAAAGGTAAAGTCTGCATATGAGCCAAGCGGCCCATCATGCTACTGAAACCGGGATACGTCCGGCCTGAGGCGACTAGGAGTATTTCTACTCCCCCTTGGGTGGGACGCTATCGTGTTATCTTCCTACCCAAGAAGACAACACGATGTCCCCGGCCTGGGCTCGAACCAGGACCTCGCGATCGGGAGGCGAGCGCACTAAATATGAAGGCACCGCGAATATTACCCACCCATTTAGAAAGGCCTTGTCTTTGTGTGAGACAAAAATATATCCCGATGTTTTGCTTACTCCCTCACGGTGCACGTAAAAAAGAAAAGCTATCCCAAGATTACAAAGCTAAGACAGAAGGGTTTGCTTATTCATTTATACCATCATTGCAAATATGACTGGCGAAAAACTCACGGAAGCTTGTACAGTTTTTTCCGTTTCCGAAATATGTTGGTTTGCACGAGCATGTGTAGGATCCCACAGTATTGTTACAGTCGGCATTTACGTCACAATCATGTGACCCGTAGGCACATTCGTCAGCATCTGTAAAGCAAAGGAAAAAGAGCACAAAAGGTGACTTGTGAACGAAGATTTCCCACGATAGGAGGGATTAAGCGAATCTTTACGATTGTCGCCCATGTTTGCCGAAGATTCTCAGATGTGACGACTCTTGAAAACTTGATTTGGTTCTTTTCAAGCACTGGTTCAGTCTTATCGAAATGATTAAAACTCGTTTTCCAGCTCAACTTGCGAAAGCCTTCCCTTAGTGCACAACCTCTGATGCAGCCTGTAGTAAGTTTGTGTTTTCCAATAAATGAGTGGTAATCGAGGGATGGCTGGCCAGTTGGCCTTTCAAGTTGAGTGAATTAAAAATATAATATTCTGAGACTACTGTTCACGGTTTACCAAAACCGTGGACAACAATTCACGTTACACGTACCAGTACATTTGAAAAGGTCGAGTTCAGGAAGCACTTAGTTGACCTAGTCGTGTTATACTTACCAACACAACCTTTTCCATCTTGATAAATAAACCCAGTCCTGTTGCATAAGCAGCGATAAGAACCAACGGTATTCTGACACGTGGCACTCTCGTGACAGACAGGAATTGAGGAACTGCATTCGTCCAGGTCTAAAGAAAGGACAGCAAAATTAAGTGTCAATCTTCTCCATTCTTTACCACCCTCGTTTCTTTACAGTTTGTCTTTATTAATATCTCTTAATGGCTCTCTATCTTACGGACAACTATTATATTCAGGTTTCCTTCAATCTGAAGTTAATATTCGTAGTCTTTACTAGTAGTGAATCTGCATGATAAATTAGAGCCGGTTTGAAATCTAAATATGCGAATGTAGCCTACCTTGTAATCAGATTAACATATTTAGTATTGAGTTTCCTAGAGAGGCTGTTATGAGTTGTAATTAATATTTTAAGTCTTAAATAACTTCTTTGACTCTAGCGCTACATATAGAATACGCCCTTTTTAAATACAGCAAAAGATCTACATATATGACGTCACAAATCTTAGAGGCAGGGCCAGGGGGTCGCCTGCCAAAGAAAAATTTGCCTTAATCGAAAGTACATATTTTCTTGTTAAAAACCAAGTGTAACATTTCGTAACTTATTCCCTTGTTTTGCTGCAAAAGTTGTGGGTAACTGGACACCTCAAAACAGCGACACATGCACAAAGGACATTTTAAATTGTAAAGTCACCTTCGGTTTTCATGTCACAGTATGCAAGTGCAACCTTGTCTGGTACAATAGAATAAAACCAGTATGTTCCACTGACGGCTTGTCCTCCTTCACTCGCCGTGATTTCGTGACACGATTCAGCAGGCAGTTCAGGAATGGAACCGAGGGGGACTGGAAAGCAAATATCGTTAATCCGTGATATTAACCAGGTGTGCTACAGTTCCATTGTGCTTCTAGAATCTAGATATCGATATCATTTCGTGTGTGTTTAAAGTACCGAGAGCAAGATAATTATTGCATTTTGATCGGTTTACTCCAAGGATTCTCAGCGACTTTTTGACAACCTACAAAGATTCTAAAGTTGAACCGAAGACTACAAAATTTACGAAGATGGCCCGAAGAATCTTAAGGTGGCTGAAAACGGTTTCCAGTACTTTCCAAGACTCACAGTTTGATGGGTCATTACAACCACTCTATACTGGTTGATGCCAAAGTCATGGTATCAACAAACTACCCAATCATTGGGGAACAAGTTGCTGTTATTTTTGTGGCACAATAGGTTATCATAGCAACAATATGACCTGCTAAAAACACCCTTAATTTTAGCTTTAAGCGCTTATAACTCAAAAACGAGCTCGGTGACCCCCACTTTTTATTATCGAATTGTAATCAGCATGATAAGATGCAACTTTTTTCAAAGTTAAAAAAAAATTATACGAAGGGGGTTAAGAGCCACCTTAAATTTTCGAAAATTTAAGGTAGCTCTGAACCCCCTTCGTAGAATTTTTTTTTAACTCTGCAAAAAGTTGCATCTTAACATGCTGATTATATTTCGATAATAAAAAATGGGGGTCACCGAGCTTGTTTTTGAGTTATAAGCGCTTAAAGCTGAAATTAAGGGTGTTTTTAGCAGATTATAGTTTTGCAATGGTAACCTATTGTGCCACGAAAATAATACCAACGTGTTCACCAATGATTGGGCAGTTTTTTAAACCATGATTGTAGCATCAACTAATAAAGAGTGGTAACAATGGCCCATCAAAATCTACGTCTTGGAAAGTGCTGGAAACTGTTTTGAGCCACCTTAAGTCGTAAAGATGTAAAGAAATTCCAACATCCAGCCAAAGTGTCCAACAATTTCAATCGTTATTGCATATATTTTTTATCATAATTTTGCAATTCGTGTTAACAACGAATGTTGTGCCTTCTTTTCTAAATTGAGAAACCATACTGAATTCTCTAAATTGAGTGAGAAAGGAAATTAATAAAACTATGATTAGTTACCTCTACCAATATCTCGTGTAAAGTAATATCTGTCGGGGTCTGGAACAAAATCTTCAGGTCTTGCCTCCTTGGTTCGATTGTTCAGTTCACACATCTCTTTGGAAATAACATAGTTGAAACTTTGGCACCTCAAGTCAAGGCGACACTCCTTAAGGCAAACATACGAAGGCTCCGTCATCCGTTTGAAGATGTGTCTCTGTAACTTCATGCCAAACTGGGAAGCTTCTTTACTTTGTTTGCTACATTGCTGTGATTCCACTTCACAAAACATTTGCGATATTCCAAGCACAGCGGCCAGGTAAAAGATCTTTTTGGCCATTACGCTTGACGCTTTGGCAAGACAATGCTTAAAATCAACACATTATAAAATAATTGTGAGTGCGCATTGATAGTTTGGCAATTTAGCGCGTGGCTTTTTTTTAAAAATTAAATATATTTTATAAGAAATTCAGCTTTCGAAATTTTAATTTTACCCCACAAGCGTAGTACTTGGAAACGTTGCCTACATCTCTTCAACAAGATTAATCACCTTCGAGAACTAGGTAATAATTATTATAAAATAACTGAGCTACAACGCGCGCTCTCATTGGTCGATAAGTGTGTTTAGATGAGAGTATATAAACACGGTTGTGACGTTTTAGATTCGCTCGTATTTTAAGGTATCATGGTAAGTGGATTTTTATGAAAAATGCGAAAAATCTTGTTTTCGCTGTTCAAAATGAGAAGACTGAGAAAAATAATTTACAAAAAAGATGGACAAAAAGGCTTTTTTTTACTTTTTACGAAAAAGAGAAAAACTAGTTTTGAATCTCATTAATCCTCTTCCGGCGCTTTGACACATCTAATTAAAATTCACCGCCAGTTGTCACATATAATGCGAATTGCGGTGTGATATTTTATTCGCACACGCGAACTGTTCACGATCTGTCAAATTTTCTTTATGTCAGGACGAAGACCCGCAAGAAAACGTCTTGCCCATTTTCGTCTTCGAAGAAGCCGAAGAAGTAAAAATCTGTTGGAACCGGCAGGTTCAGGGTCGAACAAGATCTTTGGCTCCTTCTGAGCGACAGTGGGTCGCATTGTTTTAAACTAAGAAGAACGGTTGAAGGAACTCGAGGACAATAGTCCCGCCAATGAAGCTGAAGGTCAAAATACAGCAAGTGCTAGTCGCACGAAAATGCTGGAGAACGGACGCGATTCCAAAACTTCTACAGCGAGAGAGAGTCAAGCACAGATGTAGATGTAGACGATGTAGACCTCGAGATTTCCTCTTTTTGGCTTCACGAGGCATAGTTTCAAAAAATGTCTGGAGAACGAAGAAGTCTAAACTCGAACAACATAACACCAATGCCGCCGACGAAATCTTCTTAGTAAAAGTAATAATCACTGCAGTTTAAATACAAACCTGTTTAAAGCTCGTAGTAGTTTTTCGCTTCCCGGACGATTTCACGATTTCAACGTAGATGTAGACGTTGTCATGAGCCATTGTTGTGGTAAACTGACCCATGCGGACATCTGCCAGTGCGGAGGGGATTTTTAACACCTAATCATACCAATTTCGTTAAAGGTTTTTCGTCTTTTTCGCGATAAAATAAAACTGCATATAAGAATGAACATTTTTAGTTCGTTTACGCGCGTCTTCCAGCGGAATTGGCTGAAAATCGGCAGGTATGTTCCAGGTTACCTCCTTCAAAAAAGGGTGTCGGGCTTTGTTTAATTTCGGTTCCGTTTCAGAGTTATGGCCTTCTTAGTGGACAAAAACACCCGCATTCAGAATATCAAACTTTAGGAGGGTGTAAAAAAAAAAAAACAAATCACATCTGGAAAATCGCCGACACCCCTTTTGAGGGTGATGTGTGAGAAAACATTTCCGATGTTAATCGCGCCGCTCCGATAATTCACGCGCGGAAGCGACCAATTTAAGCGAAGCAGAGTTTCTGGGTGTTTCTTTTTATCTCACTGCGATAATAACTTTTTAGAAAATTTCAAAAATATGATTTTTTTCTATAACTATTAAGCTTTCAGAAAATGCATAGGTTGATGGGGTTTTCTTTCAAAGCGTCAGCGTAAAAGCCGCGCAATTTCCAAACACTGTCAATCCACCTACCATGATACCTAAAAAGTTATTTTATAAAAGCAATAGAGCACTTTTTCCGTGTTTACAGAGCCTCATCTTAACACGAAGAGGGTTGGGAGAATTCTCGAAAGTTATGTTAACCCGGCCTCGACTGCGTCTCGGGTTTGCATAACTGACTCAAATTCTCCCAACCTTCCTCGTGTTTAGATGAGGCTACGTAAACACGGAAAAAGTGCTTTACTGCTTAAATATAACACATTTTCCCCTCAAAACTGAACTTACTTACTCCTTGAACGAAATGAGGAAATTTCATAGAAAACTTTCATGGAAGTGACATTCCAGAGACAAATTTCGCCCTGGGTTATAACTTGACTTCATTAAAAAGCTAGTACAACTGAACCAGAAAAAAAGTAAATTAAATTGATGGACCTGTTAAGTTAAATTTTATCGGCGTTTCTGCGAAATTTCACTACCTGCAGGAAAACAGACTGTTTTTAAGCGCAAACTGAAAAGTCGCCAATTTGCGGTCTTGATTTGTCTTACTCGCGTTTCGATTAACAATAACAGTACAGTTAATTATTTCAGTTTGACTATTTCCTCAACCCAACACGTTTCGATAGTGTTAAAAGACTTAACTTAAAAGTTAAGTTTTGTTCTGACACAAAATAAATGAAGCAATTGACGAAACACAACAAAATCTTCTAATAAGACTGCTCAATTATAAACCCGTTGTTTATCAGTGAGATAAAGTTATTTACAATTATACATATTTGTGGCTTGAAAGTTCGATCTATCTTAAAAATTGAGTATAGACTATACAGCCGTCTGAAAGGTGGTGTCCGTTAATTTCTTTTTGTCTTTAAAATATTCGTACTCAATATTTCACCTTTAAAAGAAGGCTGTTTTGCAAAACAAAGTCTAACTAAAAGCAGTAGTAATTAGGTCTTAAGTATTTTGACCAAAAGCATGTTGAACAAGATGGAAAGGGAAAAGAATCTTTTGTTTTGTGTCAACAAATGGTAATAATTAGGCGGCTTTTACGTTAAAATGGTTTCAGCGAGGAAAAGCGAAAATCTACTATTCCAAGTCAATTTGGGACTAAATTACGCTGTTCAAATTCATCAATTATTTAGTGCAGTTCTATATTACCACTCAGGTCGTGTTTTCGATGCAGTTGCTTCGATCGCTAATAAAGCTTTGCAGGAAGTTTTCTTTTGAATTATTAAAAAACTATTAATGTCGTGGATAGGCAAAAACAAAACTGAACACTTGGTATGTTGAGCATAATTGAAATTTGTTAGAGAGGTATTTTTTTGGTTTTAGCTCATTTTTTTCACCTCTCCATCGTTTGGAACTATTTCTGAGTAAATTACAAAAACGCTCTTTATCGTTCCGTCCTAAAAAGTTTGATTTTCTTTTTCCTGGAACAAAATATATTCATCGGATTTACAAATCAAAAGAACACGATCACCTGTCGCTTTTCAATATAAAGGATGAATAAAATATTTGTGGCTTTTCGGTGCCATTTGTTTCGCGGATGTATGGTGAATGCAATGTATTATTTGCCCGTTCCAAAAAAGTAAATCATTTTTTTGTTGTGTTGCGACTGTTGATTTTGTTTTGCATGGGAAATACTGTTATTGACTTGGTTATTTTCAGATAAGATCGCAATAGCATTTTCTGGAAAACATAGTTAAAAATGAAAGCATATTCAATATTTTTTTCTTTGTTTAAAAACACCTGTTAATAGCATTTGGTTTTAACAAATATGGCAATTGGGCCGTGTTTGTAGAACTTCGTTCTTAATTAGAATAAGCCGTGATAATACATTGGATTGAGACTGAAATTCTCTGCTAATCCGGCGACGCAACGAAGAATCGCAGATTTGGCATCGCTGATACAGAAAGCTGAAGAACTACCGCGCTTTAGTTTCCTTGATTATACTGCCGAGCTGTGGAGAAACGGGAAGTTCTACGTGGTTCATTTTCCGTGTTTATACATATGAATTCTTTTTTGAGCGAATAAGTCTGATCGGTTGACGTTTAACAAACATGAATACTTGAAATAGAAAAGAGTGCAATTCTGTCCTACCCTTGTATTCAAAGTGGAAAAACAAATACACCTTTTTACAAGAATGACTTTGCAGTTTAAAGAATTATATCGTGTTTCGCAAGGCTCAGTGAACGAAACTGAACAGTCCGCTAGTTAAGATCGTACTGCAGTGTTATTCCTGACCAATCCAGCTATATCTTGCAACAACTCAGAAAGCTAAAGATTTTGTCACTGTCGCCAGTTTTGAGTGTGTCACAAACTATACCATAGACTAACATTTTCATGGCAATTCGACTTACGTCAGTGTAGTGCGGAAAATATAGGCGCTAAATATGCTAGTTCATGCTTAAAAACAGCTGCTCCAAAGTGAATGTTTTCTGCCATACTTTGGTCAAGAGCAGAATGAAGTCTCGTTGTGTTCGTTTTAAAAAGAGGATGTATGCGTGTCCCTGACCAGGGGGTACTCTTATATATGGGCTATAAAGGTATGTGCGGCCCCAAACCTCGAGTATGAGACTTTGAACATCAGTGTTTTTTAATGCATTTTAGCCTGAACAGGATATCGATTTTGACCATTTTGGGCTCAAATAGGGCATCGTAGTTTGGCCCAAGTCATGAACAGCGTAGGAAGAATTGAAGATTTTGGTCTTTAACAGCGTAAGAGTTTTGGTTGACGGGCCGCACAACCTCATGAATTTTTTCTGGAGATCCCCCTCGCCTGGCAGGGTCCGTGAAAGAGACAGCTGGTATGTTTATACTGCCCGTCTCAGTTGTTGCTGTGACTGTAGAGTCTAAATGAACGAAAATTTTAGCTTGACAGTTATGAGACTTTTGAAACTGTATAAAGTTTCATATAAATTCTTGGCCTTCGACAATCGAAGCTTGATTGAAAATATAACATAAACAGCGTTGATATACATTTTAAAAACATACATTTTATGAGCTTGATGCCAGTCAACATACATTTTCTTAAGTATAACCGTTAAAATGTTTCGAAAAGCTTTATACTTAATAAGTTTCAATTTTCCTATTCTTTCCACCAAAAGCTTGTTGCATATATGTTATACACAGTGATCATTGTGTATAATCTCTGAGAAATATAAAAATTTTGTTGTTTTTATTTTCCTATTCAAACTAAAGGCATTTTCCATGAGTAGTTAAAGGGGCTCAGTCAAGGTTAAAGAGTTTGAAAAGTTTGTCAAGTTTAGCTAAACTTTTCAATTTCGTTGTTTGCAATCCGTGTTAATCTTCTCCATCCTTAACCATCCTTGTTCCTTCATGGTTTATTATTATCTCTTTAATGTTTTTCTATCTTTGTAAAGTATTATTTTGAGGTTTTCTTCAATTTAAAGGTAATTTTGTCCATGCTCAAAATAACTCAAAATACCGTGACTGAGCCCCTTTAACTCAGCATGCTTTGAATAAAAAGCTAATGGTTTTTAAGCCGAGTAAATTCAAATAACCAGCTACTAAATCCCGGCCTTTTACATGGCTTAAGCTAGAACAAGCATACTCGATAAAACTTAGTGTTTTGCCTACCTTCTCTATTTGTTCCTTTTTGCTATGACCTCTTGTTTAAGTCAAACTAAAACAGCTAAACGAAGAGGGAAGCTTTTGAATTTTCAGTGGACAAGTCCGCCTACTAAATGGCAGGTGGCTGTAATACGACTGATGCTTTACAGACACAATGTTTTTGCTGGATAACGAATTGTTAGATAGCATGATCATCTATTGAAAGTTTGATAACAATAGCTAATACACCATCTGCTTGTGCAATGTCTGGATGTTTAAAAACAGCTTCGATCTCAGAAAAGATTCAAGATTCAAGATTCTGTTTATTTTCCTTTTTACTTAATATACTAATTATTTATCCATATTTCATTACATGGCGAGGTGACCTCTAGAAACCACCAGGCTTATAGTTGAGGCCACCTCATTTTATGGAAGTCAACAGTTTTCACACAAAGGGGAGGAAATAAATCACCCTGGAAGCAGAGCCTTTTCTTACGGCACTTTTGTAAAGCGAAAAGAGATGAAAGAGGCTCTGCGCGAAGGTGGAAATAAATATTTTTCCCTAAAGGTTTCAGTAATGAGAGTAAGTTTATTCTTTCGTTGATTTTGTTTTGCATGGGCCGAAACACTGTTATTTACTTGGTTGTTTCCTTCAGGGTTAGCTAGCTCATGCTTAAAAGCAGCTGCTCCAACGTGTATGTCTTCTACCATACTTTGGTCAAGAGCAGAATAAAGTGTCGTTGTGTTTCATTTTAAAAAGAGGATGTGTGCGTGTCCCTGCCCATGGGAATGGGGAGGTACTCCCATATATATGCCATAAAGGTATGTGGGGCTTAAAACCTCGAGTATGTGTCTAGTATGGTTTTTTAGCCGTTTTAGATATAGGATATCGATTTTGGCCATTTTGGTCTCAAATAGGGTATCGTAGTTTTGACCAGACCATAAATAGCGTAGGAAAACTTGAAGATTTTGGTCTTCAACAGCGTAAGGGTTTTGGGTGGTGGGCCGCACACCCCCAAGAAATTTTTCTGGAGATAGTTTTCCCCCGACTCCTTCCCCTGCCAGGTTCCGTGATGGAGACAGATGGTAAGTTTTTGCTGCCCGTTTTGTTGCTACATCTACAGAGTCTAAATGAACAAAATTTCGCTCGACACTTTGACACTTTTGAAACCGTATAAAGCCTGTTCCTTTTCTTTTCGCCAAAATCTTGTGTTATGTTATAGACAGCGAACAATGTGTATCTCCGAGAAATAGGAAAACTTTGTTTTTACTTCCTGTTTAAATTTAGGGCATTCTCCATAAGAAGTTAATCCAGCATGCTAAAAACGAAAAGCCAATGATTTTTAAGGGCCTCTTCATATGAGCCCGGGCAACAGGGCTATGTCGGTTTCCGAGATCTCGCCTCGCCACTTCGACGTAAAACTTTCTAGGAGAAACCGGGCTGGCACGGTTACCGAGATCTTAGTGACCGGGATGAAAATTTTCCCATATGAACACTAAAGCCCGGTGACCGGGATAAAAAAATTTTAAAAACCTGAACAGCTTCGCTTTCGCAAAATATTGGCAAAAATAGCATAATCTTTGTCTGTATGTATTTTCCCTTTAGGAGTATGCAAATTAGCTTTATAAGTAAAGTTACAAGAGTACACAAAACTATGACAGTCACGAACGATACAAATTTATGTTCTTGAACTCTATCCCGGTCGACCCTGCTGAAACTTCCCATATGAACAGACCACAAAATTCGTCCCGGTAACCGAGCCATGGCCAGCCCGGCTACTGACCGGGCTCTTATGAAGAGGCCCTAAGCCGAGTGATTTCAAAGGCTCCTTTGTATGGCTTATGCTAGAAGAAGCATACTTAGTAAAAACCTGTTTTGCCTACCTTCTCTTCAGTTGTTACTTTTTGCCAAGAGCTCTTGTTTAAGTCAAACGGAGAGAGAAGCTTTTGAATTTTCAGTGGACAAGTCCGTCTGCTAAATGGCAAATGGCTGTAATATGATGCTTTTGTTTACCCACTTTACAGACACAATATTTCTGATGAATAATGAATTGTTAGATAGCATGATCATCTATTGAAATTTCGATAACAATAGCTAATACACCATCTGCTTGTGAAATGTCTGGATGTTTAATAAACAGGTTTCTTGCTGACCTCTATCCTGGGAAAGAATTTCAACAGTTTTCACAGAAAGGGTTGGATATATATTTTTTCAGCCAACGGTTTCGGTTATGACAGTAAGCGTATTTGGAGGTTACATTATTCGGTTTAATAGGAGCTTAATTTCAAACTTCTACGAGAACGTTTAAGTCGAATTTCTCAACATTCCGAAAAAAGCTTCTAAGGCCTAAAACTTCTCAGAACTGAGTTTAGTGAGATGTTAATTACTCTAGATATATTACTCTTCTGCTTAATTTCAGTAACCCAAATCTTTAAGCAAGATCAAAGCGGCCCTGTTAAATTAAGTAAAAAAGCAAAAAAAGCATGCAACTTAAGAGAAAAAAAGAAAAAACATTTGGGAGACCCTGTGCCTGCACTGTATATGTGCCAACTTACATTACTTGCAAATTATTTGGAAATTTTTACAGTACTGTATAACTCTGCATAACTCCAAAATTTTAGAAGTGTGGGACTCGCAAATTCTCGGAGGATCCGATCGCTCACGAAAAACAATAAAGTGACTTTATCAGAGCTCCGAGCAGGCTCCGAGCAATTTCCGTAATTTCGGTTCCAGACCTCGCACTAGCAGACCGCGTACGCGTATTAAAAAGTCAAAATGGCCGCCACAACAAACACGTCATAAAGGTAGTTTGATCTCTTATTC